>JANCOA010000019.1:5204777-5216612 GCA_024363135.1 Leptodoras oyakawai | reverse complement strand
AGTTGCCGACTGGGCACCGGCTCCCCCGTGACCCCGTAACTGGGAATAAGCGGTATAGAAAATGACTGACTGACTGAGGATTCACTGTGAGTGTATTATCTTGACCAAACGAATCACAGCGATGGTAGGCGACGTCTGTGTGAGTGTGGTCATATGGAAGGGATATGAATCAGAATGGTCAATAAATTAACACACAGACACACACACTCACATAAACACACACACACACAGAGGGTCTTTGAGACCCAAATCTGTAGGAGCAAATTCCTTGTCACGGCTTTGCTATTTAATATGTGTATGAAGAGGTAAGTCCACAAAATCCTGCTGTTGTTTGACTGGGTGTAAAACAGCCACAGAACAAACATGGAGGTTAAAGGGATATACTGGAATTTGCCACGGTGAAGGCCATTTGTGTCCTGAGCCTCTCATGGATATTATTTGTGCCACACTTCATTTTCTCTCCGAGTGTGGGGAGGAGAGATAAAAACTGCTCTCTCTCCCTCTTTCTCTTTCTCCATCTCCCTCTCCCTCTCTCTCTCTCCTTCTGCTTCTGCAAGTATTGCTGCAATGCAGGGGTTTAACAAGGAAATGTGAAGCTAGAGGGCGCAGGCAGCACTTTCTCTTTTGTGCTTGCTCACAGATGCACAAACAGAGGACAAGCACGATGCATCCTTCCTTATACTGTGATGAGTTTGATGTGATAATCCATAGGTTTAGTGCGCCATTGCAGTGAATGGCATCTTACACTGCAGTAAAAGGAAAAGAAATACTAATACAAGCAGCCTTATCGCTCAATCAGCCTCATCAGTCAAGACAAGGCAAATGAAGCTAAAAAAGTAAATCATCTCAATCAGACCTGCTCTTCTGCTTTCCTGACACTTTAAAAGGTGACCAAAGTACATTACATAGCTTCACAACAGTAGTAGCAGCCATTTTGAAACCAGGATCACCAACATCTGTTAGCCATCCTTAGGTGATAACAATGCATTATGTCGTATTTTGCACATACAAACCCCGTGGCAGCAGATGTCCACAGATAGAAGGCAGGCAAAGGCACTAATAAACAATACAGTACTACAGCTTTCACTACTGCTGAGGTATAGAGCAGCCATCTTGGATTTTGAAGTCCAGGTTGCTGAGGTCCCCCAGACTTTCTGAGACATTTCAGTTACAGTTCAGACACAAATCATTCCGAGTTCCCAGGTCAAATGCAAAGCACCAAAATGCAAAGCAGTCTGCAATAAGCCCCGCCCCCAGCCAAAGCTTTCATTGTAGTTTTGCTATGCTATGCTGTCACAGGCAGAAGAGGACTCTAAAATAATTCGATTCAATTTTATTTCTAAAGCACTTTTAACATTGGACATTGGTCTCAAAGCAGCTTTAAAAAGACATACATTAGGACATAGCTTATAGGTTTTGTCCCTAATTGTTATCCGTAATGAGCAAGCAAACGGCCTCAGATGTTAACAGAAAGAAAATAACACTTCTGCTTCATTCATTTCCATTAACTGTTTTATCCTTGTCAGGGTCACGAAGAAGCCACAGCCTTTCTTAGGAACACTTTGTGAAGCAGGTGGCTGGATTGGCAGTATTACAGGGCACCACACACACACAGACACACAAGTTTTCAGTCCACCAACAGTACATTTTTTGGATGTAGGAAACCTTGAAAAACATTGGGGAGAACATGCACTCGAGAAAGGAACCCGAGTACCTCAGCATGAAATCAGTGATCCTAGAACCCTGAGGCAAAACACTACATGCTACACCACCGGCACCGCCCAAAATTAATTCAGTTTACTTCTAAATATCATTTATGAATCTGCACCAGTGCTGATGGATTTACAGGGTAAAGCTTAGTAGTAATTGAATTGAGATAAAAGGGGAAACAGAATGTAGCCTCTTATAGCAGAAATGCACTATTTATCCTGAGAGAGCTGCAAATTGATTAGTCTGTTGCATAGTGCTTCCTTTTAGCATCAGAAAATTATTGTTGAAAAGCACTGACAACAGTTTTACTGAAGTACAGTACATTTCTCCTCTGCTCTGCTTACGTGCTGTTGCACTGCTTTTCTGAAAAGAGCATGAAGCAGACGTCTGATTTGTTGCCTATTTTTCTCCCACCACCAATTCATCCATTTTCTGTTTTGGGACCATTCTATTTAGTCTTAGCTCTGGTTTGGGCTGAATATTGTTTGGATCTTGTCAAACCTCCTCCTTGTGCAACCAATCAGTGTTTGCTTGGCTCTCAGCAATACAGATTCACATGTTGTGAACCTAGACTAGGTTTGGAAGTGTACATGTTGCCTCATCTGTTTAACGATTCTCATGTCCAACACTCTGTAGAGTTTACTCAGAATGGCGCAATAAAGAGCAGCCGTTCTGCAGACAGAAACACCACGTTGATGAGAGAGAGGTGAATGTAGAACAAGCTAACTCAGTTAACCACTCTGTACAATTGTGGTGAGCAGAAAAGCATCTCAGAAGGTACAGCACATCAAATCTTGAGGTGGATTGTCTACAACAGCAGAAGAACACATCAGGTTCTACTTTTGTCACGTAACGACAGAAAGCTGAAACTGCACTGGGCACAGACTCACTAAAACTGTACAGCTGAAGACTGGAAAAAAGTAGCCCGGTCTGATGAATCTTGATTTTTGCTATGGCACACAGATGTTAGGGTCAGAATTTGGTGCCAACAGCATGAATCCATGGACCCAACCTGTCTTGTGTAAACAGCCCGGGCTGGTGGGGGTGGTATAATGGTGTGGGGGATGTTTTCTTGGCATGTTTAACGCAAATCAATCATTGCTTGAATGCCACAGCACAAACAGTTTGAGTATTGTTGTTGACCATGTGCATTCCTTCATGGGAACAATTTACTATCCCCTAATGGCTACTTCCAGCACAATAATGCACCAGGTGACAAAGTAAACAGGTTTCCTAAACATGACAGTGGGTTCAGTGTTCTTCAGTGGCCTCCCCAGTCACCGGATCAGAATCCAACTGAAAACCTTTGGGATGTGGTAGAACGGGAGCTTCACAGTATGAAGGTGCACCTGAAAAATCTGCAGATTTGCAATCAAGTCAACCAGAATCTCAAAGGAATCTATTCCACTCCTTGTGGAATCCATGCTGTGAAGAACTGAGGCTGTTTTGAGAGCAAATGGAGGCCCTATTTGTGTTACTAATAAAGTGTAAGTCCACATTTGGATTGATAAATAATAATTTTTTGGTAATGGATAATGGATCTGAAGGGATGGCTGCCATGACTCAAGACTTTGTATAGATTGAAACATGGAACTTTCCATCTAGAAGATTCTGATGTGTAGGATAATAGTGGAATAAGCAGGGACTGCAGCAGTGGTTGTAAAATCTTAAAAAAAAATGTTCTGAGCTTCAGATAAGGACAAGTCAGAAAGATCAGATAAAATATATAGTAGGATAGATGAGATAGCAGGTAAGAGATAACCCGGTGTAGAGAAAGGGGAACAATATGTCCTATAATAGGGAGAGATGTAGCGATAATGAGGAAGTGGTCAAGGTCCTCTTTAGAGAGTACGATCTTTTTTAAGAAACACAGTTGTCTGGAGGATATTAGTAAAACCCAAACACCTGCTTTGTCACAGTTTCATGTCATATCCTAAAAAACTGTCGCACCAACATCTGGAAACACTGCTAGTCTTTTTATCTGACACTAAAAGGCTTTTTGTTTGCATCTTCACTAAAGACACCTGACTTCTCATGAGATTTCTCTTTAGCATCAACCATCTAAAAGCTGAAATGGAGTAAAAACAAGCCTGTTTCTTCTTTTCAGATGTTTGTCACTATGACCTTCCAGTCCAAACCACTAACATTTATCTGTTGAAAGCATATATGCTTGCTTTCAATGCTGAGGTGAGCGAAACACTTTAACATGGTCCAAATAAACATATCATATTCCATTATATTCTATAGCTCAGGGGATACGGCCTACAGGTTTAATACTAAGCAATAATGCTGGCTTGGATTAATTTGCTTTAAAACATTTTTATACCCAGAGGAATGTAGACCAAACCAGATTCAAAGTCCCTCCTGTGACTATATGGTTTAATTAAAGTCATATTAAAATGTGACATGCCATTAGACATTTATTATACTTTGAAAACCAATACGGGTTAAGGTGATAACATCACACATCACATATCGGTTAATGACGGCAAAGGTCTAAATCACCACAGCGAAGAGACTTTATTTTCCATTAGTTTATAGCAATAGGTTGACACCGTATCATTATCTGCTTTCTAAAGAAACAATAGCTTCAATTATTTGAGGGAAACGAATTAATGACGTGATCACTCAAATTTACAGCAATTCCCAGCAATTATCGCTTGCAGCGTAATTATCATTTCCCACTGCCTTTTTGGCGTTCAATGACTGCTATAGTGCTAATAGAGTAATAAAACTTCAAACTTCCTTTTCTCGCATGAAAACTGGTTTATTTTTAGATCCACATGAATTACGTGGGATGCATTTTGCTCAAAGCAAACAAACTGCTTGTTCTGCGTATTCAATCCCTAAAAAAACGTCTTATGATTTATAAACACAAGACCAGCTTAGATTTCTGGTATAAAATCTGGTATAATGTCTAGTCACCATCATAAACTGTCAAACAAATAAAAGCAATAAAGAATTCATTTGTCTTGTTATGAATTTAGAACTCATATTAACAGTGTAATATATGGCAAATAGCCTGGCAACCTAAAAGCTGAAATTTTCTCACTCACGTATTATCTAAGCTGCTTATCCTACTACTGGGGTGCTGGAACTTATCCCAGTGCACACTGGGTGGAAGGCAGAGAAACACCCCATAGGGTTGTCAGTTCATAGCAGGGCGGAGGCCCAGACAGAAAGGTGCATTCTTTGGACTGTGAGAGGAAACTGGAACTCTCAGAGGAAACCCTCACAGACATGGGGAAAACATGGACAGAAAGGATTCTGGCCCACCCAGCCATGGAATTGAACCCAAGCACTTCTTGCTGTGACACCTCTGGCCACTAGACCACAATGGCTGAAAGCATATTATATCCAAAGGTTTATATCATGAAAAAGTTAACAATCTTTAAATTGTTTTGGTGATAAAGTGATGTTATGTGATACAGCACATCCAAAAACCTTTAGGGCAAAAGAGCCTAAATGGACATTTTGATTATTCTGCAACCTCAGCCCCTGGACCAAATAAATAAAATCGAGGACTTTAAGAATGTTTTGGCATATTTTTATGTTAATTGTCTTGACATCTGTTCTGTCAGTCAATGTCATTGAGGAACTTGCAGGGGTAGATGCATGGCAGGAGCCTAAAATAGCATGTTCACTCACTTCAGATCATTAGTAAAAACAAATCACATGTTTCTCTCACAACTCAGTTTGGGAACCAGTGGGTTTTTCTTACAGGAAAGCCAAACCTGAAATTGAAATCTAGTTTCTTGTAACGTGGTTTCTGTTCAATGAAGGAAATGTGATTGATCCCCAGCTTAACTTTCCCCAGAGTTGTTAAACACACTATTCCCTCTGTCAAATACACTTCCCACAAGGCGTGGCCTGCTGGCACCTCAACATCTTCAGCAAGAAATGCATACATTAACATTTGGATATTGACAAAGTTATTGGTCTTGCAGCTGTCTGTGAGAGTTGGAATGAAATAATGAAAATCAGCCACCTGACCTGAATCCAACTGGGCATGGAGTCCACATCCTAAAGGCAAAGCTGAAGGCAAAATGCCCTAAGAACAAGGAGGAACTGAAGACAGCTGCTGTAAAGGCCAGAGCATCACTAGAGAAAAAGCCCAGCCTCTGGTGATGTGGTATGCACATGGATTCCAGAGTTTTTCTTAATTTCAACTACAATATATTGTGGTAGACATATAAAATTTCCAATGTCTTGATCATTGTTCATATATCTACACTATAAAAAAAAGATTTGCTAATTTCACTTAAAACATTTGTAACATGGTTGTGTTTGGTTGGAGTATGGACCTGACTGTATGAAGAATCTCCAGAAAGTAATGAGAATGACATGAGACTGGTGGTTCAAGGTCAGTTAAAGTGAGATCTCAGATAAACATTACAACCAGTTTCAGTTGAATTGTAGCCTTCACAGTGCCCAAAAAGTGTTTCTGTGAAACCCTGCTGAAGTGTCTCGTCACTGGAACAAGAAAAGCATGTTGGAGCAAATGTTGGATCATTAAACAAGAGAGCCCAATTTTACCACTCACAGTTTGCTCTGAACACCCTCACAGTCGATGATTTCAAGCACTGCTCCCAACAATGGCAGAGGCACTGTGAGCATTGTGTATATATTTTGAAGGTGATAATATGGAATTGTAAATTGTTTCAATAAATACATTTAAAAAAAAAATCTCATTACTTTCCAGACAGACCTCATATATTACTATATGACCTAACATGGGCAGCATGAAGGTTCGACTCACAGCTCAGGTTATTGCTTTCCCCATGTCTGTGTGGGTTTCTTCCAGGTCCTCCACTTTCTTCCTACCTCGCAAAATCATGAGTAAGTGGGTGTGCAGAATAGGATTTGGCTCAACTCTGATCAAGATACAGCAGTTACCAAAGATGAATGAAGAAATGAAAAAACGCTCTGGCACAAAAGAACGTACCCAGCAGCAGTAAGGACTAGACAGCAAGCTTGTTCATAGACAGTTCACATGCTCCTGCTTTACTGGTGGACATGCTCCCAATTTACATTATATTTATTGAACCAGCCTGGAAAACCTGAAATAACTATAACAGGCCTTGTCGTGTCAGAGAAAACTGAAATGACTAAGCGTGAGACGTCACTGGTCCTTGAAAGCACTCGTCAACCCCTGCAGGGAAAATTGTCTCAACCTCCCCTACGGTTAAAAGTAACACCAATCAATACCAGCACTGCAGTTAAGGTGTGATGGAGTTGTGTTATTTCACGAGTAGCTGCACAGATCACCTTGGCTGGAACTGATTGGAGAGGCCAGGGAGTTGTTAGGATTGTTCTGGAAGAGTCGTGGCCTCTTACAGGCAGAAGGGTGTATCACAAATTAGGCTGCGCTCTCTCTCCACTGCAGTGCGTTTGATTTTTTTTTCCTTTCGCACGAAGGTCGAACAAATTAGGCCAGTCAGGCACCCTGGCCCACATATACTCTTTCTAACACTCTACATGGCTCTGTGGCTTACACACTCCCATGCACCGTCACACACACTTACTTTGGTACCCTTTCAGTCACCCAAAATAGTATGTTCAGGTGGTCTGGGGATATTGTCGGTAGAAAGGTAGGAGACACTTTATCAACCCCAGAGTCGGTGTGTCTAGAGTATCTAGATCTGGGTCAGTCTGACTGAACACCCTGCAGAAGGCTTAGCCCAAAGAGAGACTGTTTAGCTGCCACTTTGGAATATTAAAACACATAAAAAAGTGCATGTTTTTATTATGCATAGGATTGCAATCATCTGAAAGACCCGCAACTGCACATTCAGAACATTATGCATGAATAATAACTACATGGTTATAATAGTTATCCTTGACTGTGGAATTCAAATGTACTGTAATCACCTTTTGAGTATGAAAAATAATTTTTTTGAATCAGCAGAGGGAGAAAGGATGCCGCAGGCGTTTCTTAACATCCGCTTCTCTTTTAATAGCGGAATACCAGAAGAGGGCAGCAGGACTGTACACCTGATCACGCAGCGACTTCCAGACTCCTACAGCTGGTCTCTTGACTTTACCGGCTCATGGTTTGAGCTGGTAATTTGATCATGGTGCTTGCATGCAACATCAATCACATGTTAATGAGTCTACAACAGAAGCAAACACCAAATGGCTGAATCAGAATGCAGAGTGGTGCTTCTCTGCAGAGGGACTGCATGCGAGCTGAAGGGAAGCTTATGGAGTGAGTTATACATTATTTAAGAGAGACCTGTAGGTAGTAAAGATTTGTTTTGAATTTATTGCAGGCATACTGAACCCATCTTGTGTTCAGAGCTCTGGAGATGAACAAATGAATTATTTAACATGAAAGAAAATTGCGTGGGAAAACCTGCACTGCTTTTCATACCCCCAGAGGTTATAAATAAGGACAAAAATGCAAATGAGCTGCATAAACAGTAACACAAATTGTAGCGGTGTATTTATGGATATGGCTTCCTGCTTGCCATTGAAGGCAAAATAACTAATCATAAAAAAAAAAAGAAATTACATTATTATTGCTGAATAATGCATTATGACTTGGCAAGAGTTTCAAGAGTGTGTTTTATGTTATGTTATGTAACTCTCTTACTGCATTTACGTATGTTCCCTGTTTGTGGCATGCAGCTAAAACTGGCAGAGAAAACACTCATGTAACTCTCCAACGCTGATATTCATTCATTTCTCAAATTAGACTCAATTAGAAAGCGACTTGCAAGCGACTTGAACCCTAGACATTTTGGTTCCTGTGATTGCATCAGAAGGAATACAGAGATGAGATAATCTACTGAGATAATTGGCTGCTGTGGCTTATTGATCATTATTGATTCGGTTCGGATGGATGCATACGGTTATGGTGTCATCAATCCGTCCTTCTTTGATTTAAGGCACACTGATTCAATATGAATGGTCTACTTTTGATTGACAAATCTGATAATACAGCTACCTCACAGCTCCAGGTCTGCCATTTCAATCCTGAGCTCGGGTTACTGTCCGTGCGGAGTTTTGTATGGTCTGTTCGTGTCTGAGTGGATTGTCTGGTTTCCTCCCACTTACCAAAAGTATGCGGATATCTGTGCTGCATTACACTTACCTCGGAAGCGGGAAGTCGGAGCTCAGAATGACTTCATTTTCAACTTCAACAACCTTGGATGCCTCCAACGTTCATCTTTTGCTAGCAGCAACATGGCTGGCTAACTGTGTTCGGTGTGTATTTGTGTGTCAGGCAGCACTGTAAAGCCAATGTTTAAGATTTAACAAGCTGATGTGTCTGCATGTCACGAGGTGCTGATGCTGTGTGAAGCCATGTTGAGTTGGCATTACTTACTGAACTGTGTTGAAGAAACCATGAATGTAATTCTTAAATTGCTATTTGACAGCTGATATAAGCATGTACCACTGCTGCTTAGCTAAAAAAAAAGGAAACTCAAACTGTTAAAACATATAAGGTTCCACCATGCCATCTTTGAATTTAACGTGGTTTTATTATCGATATTATTAAAGGGTGAACACCACTAAATCCACACCATGCAATATTTAGTCCATTTGAAAGCACCAACAATATACACTGAAGTACCAGAAAAACTGGTATAGCAGTTAATACTTGGTAGGTCCCCCACGGGATCTTGGAGGGAAGGTTGCGCTGATGTTTTTTGAGGCCCCAGCACTGAATTCCCGGTGGTAATTGAGGCAGTGTTGTACACCTATCATGCGAAACAATTCTTGCCAGCCGACGCTGGTCACGTTCACCCAGAGTCGTTTAACGGCCACGCTGCTGTCATAAGTTCTTGTTGTGACTTCTTGTCATGGTACACCCATGAAATGCTAATATTATATGTGAAAATCCAAACTTTGCTTCTAAATGCTATGACCCATCTCACCAGCTCCAGCTATTAAACTATGCTTAAATCATAATAACTATGATCGATGAACTATGACTAAATCGCTTTATATACACGCTGACAGATCAGTTTGTATATAAACCAATGACGTGCCTAAATGGCATTGCTATGTATTTTGTATAGGCTCGTAGTACCAGTTTTTTTGGTACTTCAGTGTATGAAACAGAAGAAAATAACAATAATAACATTTAATGAACTGAAATAAATTGGAGTAAAATCTGAAGTAACTGATTAGAAAGCAGCCTCGGGTCACCTGCTTGCCAAAATTTTAAGTGTCTGAACAGAGACTCATTTGAGTGCCACCCCACAGACCAGAAGTATTGGTATTCACACAGAAACGAACCACCCCATATTGACCAACAGCTACTGACTGGAACCCTTTCCTAGGTTTCTGTTACCAGGAAAGGCTTCAGAACCACTGAAATACTGACCAGGATAAATACTGAACATGATGAATGAATGATTTCAAACATGTATGCTTTTTAATAAAGACTATAATTTTAGCATTATTGTGGATCCCTGAGTAGTAATGCAGTTCATGTCTAAAATGAATTTTCTCCCTAATTTAGTCGTCTCCAATTCACACCCGTCAGTGCTTTTCCCCCCTTGTCACACGACGAACTGCCAGTCCGGGAGGGCGAAGCCATTGCGTGCTTCCTCCGATACACGTGACGCAAGCCACCGCCTCTTTTTGAACTGCTGCTCATGCAACTTTCGGTGTAACGGTGTAGCACGCTTGGCTCTCCCGCCCACCTCTTGTATGCATGAGCTCACAGACACCTGTGACTGGACAGTGTCGTGCTGATTGACATGGGGGGAGAACGTATGCTTCCCCTCCCACCCTGAGAGCACGGCCAATCTTGCTCTCTGAGCTCCCGGCTACAGGCAGCTATAGCATCACCCAGATTCGAAATATAAAATGTATTTTAATAAAAAGTTGCTTATCTTAGCCTGGAATGATACAATATTTCATTTTGACGTTAATGTTGCGACATTTCGTAGTTTGATCCAGATCCTGAACATATTCCAGATTGACAACAATTAAAATTGGGAACAGAAAAGACAAAACAACACCTGGAAACATTCTGTTAACAACAAAGGAGGAAAAAAATATACTTAAAGAATAAGTCTGATACCCTTCTTTAAAAAAAAAAAAGTAGTATGTCAGTGAACTGCTACACATTCAGAAACACAAGTTAGTTAGAATGTTATGGTTCTCATGCATGATTTCGCATGACAAAGTCATTTCAGTGACGGTGATGTTTCCTTCCATTCTTCCTCTTTCTGATTGCTGTGTGTTAATGCTGTTAAAAGGTTTACTGGTACAACATTTTGCATGCTCATTAATCTGTAGCTAAATAAAATGCAAACAAGGCCAATAGCTCCAAATCTTCCCTTAATATTTGTCCATTTGATCCATGTCATCAGTGGGAGTTATTATAATCTCTTGTTAGTTTAACAAATGGGGTACAAATGGAAGGAAAAACTAATATAAAGGGTGATAAGTAAGAACTTGGGTTGGTACAATCAACCAGAACAGCTTCAGTGTGTCATAGCAAAGAGTCAAGTCTCTGAACACTGCTCCTCCTAAAGGTATCCAATCAGCTGGTGTTTTGATGATGGTGGTGATGAGTGCTATCTAGTTTATGTCTCCGAAATCTCTTATAGAGAGATTGAAAGACTGCGTTGAGATCTGATGAGCATGAAGGCTGTAGCATATGATGCCTTATGGCTGTATTTGGAGTCAGTTTTTGTGACCAAAAGTGACCAGTCAGAAGAATGCTGCATTGGTTTGCAGTGATTTTCATTCTAAGAGGACAAGTAGAGGCAAACTGTGGCAGCAAATTAAATAAACATCCCATAAAGCATATCAGAGTCAGAACCAGTGGTCTTTGCTTTAATTTGTCCCTATCTGGATGTACAAGTGCATCTAAAAAAATTATATAGTGGGAAAAAACTGTCATATATTGTATATTCAATGCACGTCAAGAGACATACAGGGGTTGGACAATGAAACTGAAACACCTGTCATTTTATTCATTCATTCATATAGCCAAAGACAGGGCGCCAATCCATTGTAGGGCACACACACTCACGCACATACAGGGAGACACAGGGAGGACACTGTCTTGGTCACAGTTGCACCAGCAAGACGTGCACCAACAATTTGTCCTCTTTTGAACTCTGGTATGTCACCCATCATGTTGTGTGCATTGCAATA
>JANCOA010000019.1:5176993-5196598 GCA_024363135.1 Leptodoras oyakawai | reverse complement strand
TTTTTTTGTTTACTAAATAATTCCATATGTTTTTCTTCATAGTTTGGATGACTTTAGTATTAATCTACAATGCAGAACATTTAAAAATAATGAAAATCCACTGAATTAAAGGTGTCCAAACTTTTGACTGGTACTGTTTAGCATTGTTCTGTTTGACATGTCATTTTCTTTACTGTAAACTACAAAGTATCCATTTAGAAGTAAATCTTTACGTGACAGTGCTTGTTAGCGCTTCCAGAAATATGTGAACAATAATGCATGCTGTTATACAGAAGTGGGAAAACAGCGAGTGCCATGCACGACTATCATCCTGTAACAGTATGCCTGACTCTCCAGGAAGTTGTGATAATGAACGTCATGCATAGTGCCCTTTGCAACTGGCATTAAGTACCAGTGAAAGTTGTATGAGTGGCATCCATGTGCAATGCAGCCTAGATACTCTATTTATTTCTGGTCATGACTTTGCTCAGGCCAAGGTTGTCTGTGTGCAGAACCTGAAATGACCCAACTGCTTAAAGCTTTGTCTAAATTTACAAAGGCTTCTGAGCATTCGCAGGAATAAATGCTTTATTTATGTTTTTATTTAGTCCAGAGAGAGGGATCAAACCTTTTTGCAGCCAGGAACACCTTTCACTGTAAGGACATTGACAGATTTATTTCTTGACACTATTGTAATATTAAACACATTAGGAAATATGTCCTGAACCCAAACCAGTGAAAATGCCATTTTACAATGAAAATGGCTACTACCAACCTGTGAAACTCATCTTGTCTTTTCCTTGACTGATTGAAATTTCTGTCAGCTTCAAATATAATTTGACTTGATTTTAATTTAGTGATCTTTAGACCAGAAATGTAATTTCTTATAAGACACAAGTAATTTGGGATAACAGGCTTCATTTTAAAACAAAAAATGGCCACTCAGGTAGGCTAATAATAACTAAAATAGTAACTGTAAAACTATTACAACAGAAGTTTGATAATGATCACCATTATGTCACTTAGAAAATATTCAAACCTCTGACCCCTGGATATACGTCACAGACATGCCACAGATTTAGCCTTGTCACAAATTAACCCCTGTGCCACTGTCTCATACTAACGACACAGCGCATTAATTATAACCCGTGAAAAGCTCATGAACTCAAAACAAAACAAACAACGAGAACAAATTGAAGGCATGAATTTATTTTTAACAAACACTGAAATGTTTTTTTCCGCAGATGATCCCTTTAACAGGCAAAAACTTGATCAGTCTTAAAGATAGTGCCAGGTATCAGAAGATACATACATAAATAGAAACAAATAAACAGTTGTCTGAACCACAGGCAGTCAGATGTACCTATATAATAGATGTGCTCTATTTGTGAGTTGAAGTGTTACATATGAAAAAAGACAATAAATGTCCCTGGTTATTTCCTTTATATGTACAGTTCAATGTACAGTGTCAGCAACCAGTGTCTTCATAATCCTTAAAAAAAAAAGGAAAGAATACTTCATTTGAATACATGATTTGACAACAAATCATCATAATTCATGCGTGCTATTTGACATGGTACTCTATAGACAGAGTGGGCACAGGCGTGTGGCTTTACCTTTTGAGCAGGCTGCGATCTTGCTGCTCCTAAATTGGGACTGGAACAAACGTAGGCAGAAATGTAACACAAGCAGAAGTAAATGGCTTCTCGCAATCATTTTGACAGCTCGCAACATAAATTGTGGTGGATTTTTACCTTCTTCCTTCTACATCTATAAATGAAACATTATCAAAAACTACTTTTGTTTTATTTTACTTTTTTTTTAAAAGCAAGTTCATATACATTAGCATTACAACCATTTAATGTTCTCTGCATGAACAGAACAAATAATCGTGATTCCTCCCTGACAGAGAATTGTAATATTTGTACAGTGAATGTAGGCAGAAATGTTTATTAGAACTGCCAGCAAGTGACGGTAGGTTCCCTGGGGCCTAATGGGGAACTGGGTGCTGAGTCAGGGAAATGTGATTTTCTTTCCCGTTGTACACATATGGAGCCACATCAGAACGTTGCAGCGGCAGAGACTGCAGTATCCAAATTTAGTACCCACCATGTAAGGTCAGCACATGGGGGATGGGGTCAGGGAAGAGACAGTTGTCAAGACCCAAATAGATGTAAAGTACACAGGACTCGAAATTACTTATCTGGAACACCTCTGCCTATTACGGCCAGACAAAAATCAGTCCTTGATGATGCGTTTTGAACCAATAATAAACTCTCACAGTGGAAGAGGAATTGATCGGGGGTGACAAGAAAGAGAGCAATCGTTCATGTCAGATATTATGTGCCTAAGGAAAGGAACAAACATTGATCTGAACCACACTACTGACAGTGACCAACACGAGCATGGCTCTTTACCTTATTTCTTATCGGCATCAGGAGCCACTGGTTCTGTAGGGGAAGTAAAAGTATTCCATGTTAGGCTGTAAGTGAGTGCCACACTATTCAATCAAAACATGTCTAAAATGCCAAAGGAGTCTTCAGTCACACAGCTGTCAACACACACAGTTTTGTAACATTTGACATGAAAAATTTAACCATTTTAACCATTTTACAACAAAATGTCAGACTCAAGCATGTACTAAGTGGTGAGAACATTATTAATATTAGAACAGGAAGCATATCAGTATAAACAAGACCATTAACATGGCTTATATTGAATTACCTAAGGAATACAACATGACAGGGCATGCTGTTATGGGAAAATAATCCATGACTGGGTGGTGTGGTATGACTGGCCTGACGGCATAGCAGAGTAACTGTAACTACCTTTATAATTAAGTTATTAATTATTAATTAATTAAGAATGAATTCTTTTTGTTAATGTTTTTCATTTATTAGCAAAGATCACTTTGGGCTTTTATAGTTTATAGTTTATACTGTTTATAGTTACATGTTGTGGAACATCCACTGGGCAAGTTAGTTACTGTTATCACATTCACTGTAGCATCTACAGTATAAACAAGTAGTTCCAGCACCAGATACTTTTTCAGCTCTCAAAATTTAATACTGTTAAAAGACAAAAATGCAGCTTGTCGTGTTACAAGGAGACTGATAAGCACTGATACCAGGGACTCCTTTCATCAATTATTAAATAAGTCTACTTACAGAAAGCTTCACCATAGTTCTACATTTCCTTAAATAACACAAGGTTGTTAATCTGTTTATCTCTTTTTAATCTGTTATTGAATTAATATAAACCTGTGAGCTAACTGCGGTTCAGATTCAAGAATTCAACAGCATTTTGGTATTCAACTACTAGTAAACAACCATAATATATTACTTAAGTTTCTAACTTAGACCAGTTTATTATATGTTATACAGGAGATCACCAAATCCGACTGGTTCTGCATTTGTTCAATGCAAAAATAACTATCAAAGTGAGAGCGGTCCCTGTTGTGTCAGCTGCAGACATTCATTACCCTCCGACAGCATGCTAAAACCTGCTGCACAAACGAGCCACGCATTGTTTATTAACAACTGTTACACTTGTTATCTCTTAGCTGACTTACGTTTGACCTCCAGCTTGCAGGAGACAGCCGCCTCACCATGCTCATTGATGGCCTTACATGTGTACACACCACCGTCAAAGTTACCGGGCTTGCGGATCTCCAGAGAGCAGATGCCCTGGTTGTTTATCTGCCTGTACTTGGGGTCTTCACCGATTATCATCTGGTTCTTCATCCACTGAATCTTGGGCTGCGGAGAGAGCAAAGGGCGACGAAAAGGAAAATAAGTGATTTGGTCCTTTCATGGTTATCATTTGCAAGCATGTGATTCTGAAATGCTTTATTATTTGTTGATAGCTTGTTGATAGATGAATTAAAGCCACATAATTCCCAAAGCCCTACTATGCATTACTGCTATACTTACTTGTAAGAGGGTTTGGGTGTTGAATATCATGATCAGTGTCAGGGGCCTCACTTGGCTACAAGCAACAATGCCACTCATCTAGTTCTCACCAGTGTGAATTTACTCTATTTAAGTTCTATCCCAAGTGCTTTTGCTATCTACTAATACGAGTCGGGATCCAGCAGCTTCCAGGAGCTTCCAGCACACAGTGGTGGGTTATTACTGCCTCTACATCACGAATATACAATTGTCAATTTTTTGACTATGCTTAGCCTACTTCTAGTCAACCCTCTAACTTGTGTACTGACTTGCTCAAGCCATGTGCTCTCAAGCTAATCAGAATTAAAGCAATAATGTAAAGTGAGCCAACATGCCTTAGGGAATCCTCTGACGGCACACAGCAGCTTGGTGCTGTAGCCCACGGTGGTGCAGCGGTCTGGCATGTTGGTGGTGAACTTGGGGGCCTCGCTGAAGATATGTTCCTTGTAGTCTGGTGGTTTATATTCAATAGCTGATTGCAAAAGAAAAGAAAAGTCAGACATGTCCTGTCTTTTGTACCTCATCCTAAAAATGCAGCATGACTGTTCTATTGGGTGCTCCAAACACCTTTTTGGTGAGTTATAACCTCCCAGAGAGATTATATAAGACATTATCTGATGATGAAAAATGGATGTTTTTAATATATCAACTTCAGTTGTCAATTACGGTAATTTATGGTAAAGTCCGAAATGTAACTGAAAGTACACCTGACCAAAAACCAATAGACTCATGGTAACATCGTTTTTATAGGCCATATACTACAGCCAAGCCATATTATTCCAGTAATGGATGTCTCTGGTCAGTCTGTGCCCATGGTGGACCGAGCACATTCTACCAAATACAGATCATATAGTAATAAAGCATTTCGTATTACATGTCTTCTGAATGGTTGCAGATGACTTTGTAACAGTGGAGTCCTGGCTGATTCCACACTTGTTCTCAGAGAAGACCCTGAAAGTGTAAGAATTTCCCATGATCAGGTCTGAGACTGTGGCATTCAGCCTGTGATAGTGTTCCAGCACTGTGAACCAGTCCTGTGGAGAGGAAACAGCAGCAATGGGTGAGTACAAATGACTGATATGGGCCAAGTTTAATATACCTAACTAGTCAGTAAAGCAATTCAGTAAGCAGAAAAGCAAATTGGTTAAAAAACCCCATAGAGCCAAGAGTTGTGATGAAACTCTGTTAATGTGAGACAATAGAGGTGATAAAATAAAATAAACTCAGCCAATGAAACCTTTGAATTTACATTCAGAATAACATTTGGTTGTAAAACTGAAAGACGAGGAATAACACAAACACTGACGTATTTCTACACATGACATAAAAAACAGCCGTTTCACAGACACAGCAGTAAATCCATTTGATTGAAATGAGCATGCTCTTTAATAAAATAAGGTGAAGCTCTTACTCCAGTCTTTTTGTCAGCCTTCTGTATGGTGTATCCAGTGATAGTTGTGTTTCCGTTATCCTTCGGCTCAGTCCATTCCAAAGCAACATTGAACCCCCAGGCGTCCACAATCTTTATGCTTGCTGGTGGACCTGGCAGTTCTGTGAGTCAGCACAACAGTATCATGTTGAAAATGACAGATTTCACTTTAGCAGAGCCATTAACAAAGTACTAACATTCTGCCTAAAGTCATAATAAGTTACAAAAATAAAATAAGTCATATGTTTACATACGTTTACATAATTTTGAAAGCTTAATAGTAAACAGGAATGGATTAGAGTTAACCTGAGAGTTAAAGTAACTTCATACATAAAAAGTCTCTCATTAAAATGTTGAAATGCTGCTCACTCATTACTTACTGAGACCAGGTTGGAGAAACAAACAAAGAAACAACAACACAATCAAACGTTCAGTAGCTTTTAGCCTATGAATCTTAAGCAGGAGCCTCTATCTTAGGCCACAACCTCTGAACTCACCAATAATCTGCAGAGTCAGCTGGGCTTTGTCTTCGAAGCTGTCCACTTTAACGCACATCTCATAGACACCAGAGTCATTACGCTCAGAGGCACGGATGAAAAAGATGCTGTCCCTGTCACTATTGCGGACGTTCACTCTCTTGGTGTCAAGCGCCTGTCCATCCTTTGTCCAGCTAATGACAGGCTGGGGTTTGCCCTGTAAAGGAGAAACCGTGAACTGAATAAAACGATCAACATTTTGAAGGAACTTTTATTGTGTTTCTGAACTTGCTATTATACAAAACTCTGCTGAGGATTTAAGGCTCACATACACTAAAAGGGATGACAAGGTTGACTTTCTCTCCGACTTTCATCACATAACGCTGCCTCAGGAAACGTGGCAGGCGAATCTTGGGGCGATCTGCAAGGGATGCAATCCAAAATGAGATATATCTTACAAAATACATTCATTCATTCATCTTCAAGAGCAGTTCAGCCTGGTCAGGGTTGCACTGGATCCCCGGGACACTGGGCGTGAGGCGGGAATACATCGTGCACGAGACACCAGTCCATCACAGAGCCCGATGCACATACACATTCACACACTAATTCATTAGAGAACCCAGAGGAGGCCCACATGGACAAGGGGATAACATGTAAAACTCTGCACAGACAGCGACCTGAACTTATCAGCATGCAGTGTTATTCTACGTTTATAAATGCAATTCAGACCACTTTTTAACCTTTACCTTTAAGTGCATTTACACTCGAGAGTTAAAATTAGACTGCTAACCTTTCCTAGCTATAAAGGCAACACACGTCAAGTGGCTTAAATCCAGCTGAAACTGTTCCTGTATTACTTAATGGTGAGATGAAATAAACACTCATGATCTTAAAACTTATCATAAAACTGCAGTGCAAATCTACTTTGGGCCGTTGGACATGCTGACCACGCGGCTGTTCATCTCATCCCAGCTGTAAATAGGCTAGTGTGACACATCCTAACCTCTTATGATGTATGATGGAGAGCTTGAGTTACGTGGTGTAACCACAACACTAAGCACCAGGAGCAAATCCAGGAGGGGAAAATCCGTTTCAGTTATACTTTCATGAAATCATTTTACAGATCAAGTCCACTGATATTGTTTGTTTAAAGCTTAGCGCTGCATAAATGTCATCGAAGCAGGAGCACTGTTATTTTACCTTTGCAGGAACGCTGGCAGCAAGACCACACATATAGTCATGAGGTCTTACGCACTTTCAATGGCTGCCAGCCAGTGTTATGTACACATGTGTCTGTAATTAAATTAACCCATTCTTTAAAAACCTTCACTATTTGAGGCTTCACTTGGCTATCACTTAGCTTCTGTGTCAATGGCTTTTTGCTCTGCCTTTCCAAATCCACGGGGTGTTTCCAGATAAATATGGTGTCGCGGGCAAATGCTACACAGAGAGCCGTCTTAGCTGTGACACAGTGTGAGAACACATGGGAATGTCACCCACCCCCTACGCATTTGTCACCATCGCTCTTGGAGTAAGGAGCTTGACACCGCTCCAGAATGCAGCCTGTCCAAGCCATGTAAAACCTTCCACATGTAATCCGTGTTAATGAAAACACTTCCCAGCAATTTTCTCCATGATTTGTGACTGGAATTGTCATACTTAATTCATAATTTGCCATTCCAATCCAATCTCCATTGTGCCATCAGCTCTACAACAGAACCTGTGACTACATTTCCCTCCGTGGGCGTAGTGCATGGAAAAAGTGCAGCGATTGGAATCAAGGTGTCTTCCGATATAGCTCAACTCTCCATTCTAAGTTCTTTCATGTACTGTATCTTCTGTGCTTGGGGTAAAAAAATCCTTATGTACAACCAGATATTTTTCTGGCACCAAACTGGCTTCTGGTATTTGTCCAAGTCACATGTGTGAGCCACATCGTGTGTAATTAACATTGTACTTGATATTTCACGTTTGTAAGACAGCCCCATCCGTAAGCCTGAGCCAAGCATGTCAGCAAGATAAACCTGTATGCCAAAGGGCAGCTAGTGGTCTGCAAACAGCTTGTACCTATAAGAGCTGGATATAACAAGGTTGATAATGGTGGGTTTTGATTTACAACACTGCAACAATGTAAGCTAGTTAACTTCACAGCTGCTGCATTGAAAACACTCCCTTACACAACCGGTTCAAACTTTCCTGCACACTGTTGACAACACTTTAGGGAACTCATGGTAGGCGGGCAGACTCCTACCCAGTCTATTGTGGAAAGCCTATGCTGTACAGAACACTCATGCCACATACCAGAACACGTCCAGCACCTCTCGGATTTCCTTGCAGTTGTAGAGAGGTATCGTTTCTTGGCCAGGAAGCATACACTTACCAACAACTTCTCTGACCAGGACGGCATCTGGTAAAGTGACAGGGGGGCTGCGGCCACCAGCGTTCACAGCCACCACTCTGATGTTCAGCCGGTCACCGGTGGTCTGGTTCTTAATGACATAACGGCAGGAAATGGTGAGCTCCTCGTTAACGGCCTTCCAATCACCAGCTAGAAGAAAGAATAATAGTTCGAAATATGTGCAAGAAAATGTGAGGATGTATGCAGAAGAATAGAGCCTGGTTCCTCAGACCAAGTGTATAATAACCTCAGAGGTCAGTTGACACAGAAAGACTTCCTATTGTATTTACTGAAACCTAACAGCAATTTTGAGGCTATTGCTTTGGGAGACAGACATTGGATATACAAACAATTTATATATATATATATATATGCCTCTGAGATTTTATGAAGCTGCTTTACTGCTATATAGTTTCATGAATGATTAAAATGACCTACCTACCAACTTACCTGCCCCATCATCAGCATCTCTCTACTCTATTTTTAATCTTCGCTTATTTTTCCGACCAGCTTTAAAAACAGAAAAACCCGTTTCTGCAACAAGAATGCATGCTGCATGACATTCCCAAGACAGCGCTAGAAATGCCTCACTCCTTATAAGGAAATGAGCTAGGTGTGGATATAAATCTACCAGTGACACTTTGGGAACAGGTGCAACTGAGAAGTCTGACCAACCAATAAACCTGTATGTTACAAGTGATGTGCTGTTACATGGTGTTTCGAATAATCAGCAAAAATGTTCATGCGCTGGGTCGTCATGCTAAAACTACAATCCTCATTTGCTTTTATGTATGGGGTTTGATCTGATGTGACTGTGGTTTCAAATACTGTCCCACAGTCTGAAAGATTGACTTACTTCCTTCCTTGCAGATTTCCACGGTGTATCCATCCAAGCCAGCATTCCCAATATTAGCAGGAGGTCTCCACTGGATAGTGACCGAAACATCATTGACATCCTCTACAACCAGCTCCAGAGGCTCGCTGGTGGGCTCTGGGAGAACAAGCAGAGTTCAAAGTTATAAAGTTTGTTCATTTTTTTCATCTTCAGGAACCAGTCCATTTTGGTCAGCCTCACCCAGGAACACTAATCCATCCACAGGCAACACACACACACACACACACACACACACAGTACTGAGAAGCAAAAAGCACATGATTTACCTGCAGGAGGAGGTGGTGTAGGAGCTTTGATCTCCTCAGCTGGTGGAGCTTCAGCAGCAGGGGCTGTTGTTAAGTAAGCAAGGTTTTATTAGAAGCAGCAAATGGCAAGCAGAATTTTCAAAGCAGAAATTTGAACAAGGCAGGGCATGAGTTCTTAAAGACTACTTAAACAATGTACAATTCTATCCTAGACAAGCTACCAACACACCTATGGCAGGTAAACAACGTTTGGAGAATGCTGATGCTTTGAGATGTGGATCGAATTAAAAATGTGCCTGTAGATTTTCATAACGTACACAATAATATGTCCAGCACAATTTGGTACTATACCTATTCCATCACATCTAGCAGATGATTAATTAACACATTCATCCGTGTTTGAGTACAGAAAGCACTAAACATTTATGCACCTTTACTAATTTGGCCCCCCCAGTGCGGCCCTTAGTACAAATTGGTTTTTGCATCCTGGATAATTCTGTACAGAGAGACATTTGATGCATTTGGCATTCGGGCTGTAAGAGGTTATCTTCTTACACGGTGTGAAAAGCACTGTGCTAATATAGCATGTTACCATCAGCAGGAGGCTCTCCTTCAGCAGGTGCAGCATCTTCCTGGCCAGGGGCAGCATCAGCTGATTGCACACATTAAAGCGTTAGTAAAAAAAAAAAAAAAAGAAGGAAGCAAAGAAATACTTTTAAATGCTGGAAAAATGCCAAAAAATGATGAAAGCCTATAAAAGAGTATTTCCTAATCCAGTCTTTCTGGGCTGCTAACACACCTGAGCCATGCAACACTGAATGCTCAGTATATCTGTGCTGGGAGCTACAATGGAGCAATTATAGTGGACTATCTGCAATCGCCCAAAAACTGGAGTGTGAAACACGAGTCTAGGCCAGATGTTGTGAGCTCCAGTCATGGGGATAGTGATCCATCTCAACAATCACGAGTTGGATAAGATGTGATGGAAATGAAAAACCTGTAGGCCAGGAGCTCCCCAGGACTCGAGCTGAGAACATTTGGACTGAAAAAAATTCAATTCTGGCAAAGAAAAAAACATGACCCTAATATTATTATTATTCTATCATATTATAATAGTAAATATTACTATAAAATGTCTATACAATAAAAGCCAACATTACAAGCTTTGAACATGAAAAGGCTTGAACTTCTAGCATGTGCGCAGAATGCAATGCGCAGAAATAAAAACGCAAAATAAAAAAAAACTTTGCTTTAAACAGAAATTTGAAAGCAAGCAGCGAGATGCTCTTATCCCTAGAAATGTAGCTTATTGTAACAGCACAAGATACACACAAGAACAGGGCATTAAATAAATCAAATCTATTTCAGTCTAAGTTAGTTATGTACATGAAGCAGCCCGCTAAAAGAGTTTGTCATCTGTAATGCTATAGGGTGTTTTAAATGCAGAGATTTATCATGCGTAAGTGGAAGGAGGGTATTTATGGCACAGATAAACTAGAGGCCCAGGCTTCGCTGAAGTGCCAGAATCCCCAGGGCCAGACTCCAAGTGCTGAATTAACACTTACAAAGACCAGATGGACATAAACGTATACATTAAGAAGGAATTTGATACTGGAAATTTCACTGTAAGAATCATTTCGCTGTTGTTGTATAAGGATATGGCTGTATAGCTCGGCATGGTTTAACTGCTTTCTTCTTAATAAAGCTGATGCCTCAGCACCAAGAGGAAAATATCAGTAACACTGAGAGGCTCAGCTCCAGATTCCAGCCAAATAAAGCCGAGCCCCAAAACACTATACCATAACCGCTCAGCTGTTCTGCTAGCTGTAGATTACATGTCTGTTTCTCAAAGAGCTCTCAAGGATTTATCTGCCTTTGCAGAGGTCATCAGAAGGATTCCATCAAACAGCTGTGGATCTTTTCAGCTGAAATAAAAGTCAGTGCTGAATAAACTCTTGGCTAGTGCTCAGAGAGGACTGACTCTATGTTTGAAGCCACTTCATATTTTTTTTTATACATTAAATAAAAGGATGTTGTGTTTTTAGAGCCCAGGAGAAAGATGGGAGGGGGTTTGGGATAGTTGGTTTCAGGACCCTAAACAGTACCGTCTTTGGGCACCTCCGCTGGTGGAGCCTCGGCTGGAGCTTCCTCAGCGGCTGCAGGAGCTTCTGCGGGTGGGGCTTCAGCAGGTGGAGCCTCGGCAGGTGGAGCTTCAGCGGGTGGAGCCTCAGCGGGTGGAGCTTCAGCCGGAGGTGCCTCGGGTGCAGGTTCAGGCTTCGGCGGTGGCGCCTCCTTCTTCACCGCCTTGACCCCTTTTTTAATGGGTGCTGGCTTGGCCGGCATGTTCGTCCGCAGGAAGGATCCCTCTCGCTAACTCGATACCTTCGACTGCTCCTCGGAAGGGGGGCTGCCTTATATATAACAAGCGCGCGTGCAGCTATTAGACTCCACCCACTGCTCGAGCTTTCACGTCATGAAGGGGCGCGCATTGGGATACTGCACGTGCACGGACTCTCACGCGCCAGGAAAGGAGCCGAAGCTAATGAAGTCAACTTACTAATGACTGTAAACTTTATGATTACAAGCAAAACACCTATTAATATCAGACATTAATTACACTTTAATCAGTATAAACAGGCTAAAGAAAACATTTTTTAAACATTGTCAAAACTAAACCATCTTCTGTTCCACTGAAGGGATAAAGCAGAGCATGAACAAGGGTAAAGAACCAGGTGTGATTTTTATTATGGCAGATGAATAACGTTGGACTTGTGGTTATGCAGAGCTCTGAAAGCATGCCAGTTCCCCACAGGTTTACAGGGTCACTCCAAACAAACAGTTTCTCCATTTACAAACCACATCTCTACTAGTTTTCATATCCTAAATGATTGTTGTCGCAAATGACTTGGCTATTTACAATGTATACAATTATGACCTTATGTACAAAAAAAGGAAACAAAAAAAAAAATTAACTGGTTTCAACAATCATCAGCTGGGGGAGAAAATTACAAACAAGAAGCCTATATCCTATTATAATGGCCAAACATTAGCTAGACCATTTCCAAATTTCTTTTTTTTTTCTTCACACAAAGGTGACATGCTTTTACAACATTTATAAACCCATTGCACATCTATTGCACATTGCAAGTTATATTAGATACCATATACCTTTGATAGTTATTTTCATTTTGAATCATCATTAACAAGCATTGCATGGAATCTGCAGACTGTTCAACAACTTCTGACCTAGAGCTAGTAACGTACTGTTTTGTGTAAAAAAAATGTTCACGGAAATCTAGTTGTACACTCCGTTGGGACGTTTGAGCAGATCTGATGCGTTAAAGGATATCTGTAGTATAACTTTGGCCATCAGAGAAAAATCTCATTTTTTTCTTCTGTGCATTCAATTGAATACACGGTACAAATGTAATGCTGTCAGAATTCTCCAGTAAAACGAGCAACAATGATCACAACTCGGGCAGGTAGTAAAGTTATGCGGTTATGTGGTTTAAGTGGGGCTAAGAGAGAGAACAAAGAAAAATAACAATAAAAAAAACCCAGCATCACTATCATCCTCCCTCTTGGCCAGTCAGTCAACAGTAAGTTGTTGAATAGTCCTGTTAGGGAGACACAGCACAGCACAACACATCCATCACAGTTACAGGCACATGAACCAGAGATGTGATGCAGACACATCCTATTTCATACAGGGGCAAACATGAGGCACAGTTCAGAAAAGAACAGAAATTCCCTTCTCATCTGTTGCACCAAAGCACACCAAGAAATTCATAATTCGCCCCTTGGAATTTTATGGTAACTTACCAGTAATACTGTTACATTATAAAGACCAATCTATCCTCTATAACCATGTTTAAATGAAATATAGAACAGCACACAGGACCTAGAGTCCTCCAATCTCCTTTTAGGAAGGAAAGCCATTGCATGGGCTTCAGCAAATAAAGTCTTGACAAGCTGTCATAAGTCTTATGGGAAATAATTACATGGAAATGTCCAACAGCAGGTTGGGAATAGCAGCGCACAAAAAGAAACTTGAAATAGACAATCTTACTGTATGTGAATATAAGTAATACCTATCTAAAGCCTTTTAGATGTGGCACTTTTTACTCATCTAGATAAACCCTATATGACCATTTTAAGACCCTTTTTTCCTTTTTTTTTGTCAGTGACATATTTACATTGACGAACAACAACAGAATACAGTGTTTAAGGCAAAAGAAAAATATCAATGCAGAAACCATTTGGAATGATGCAAATTCTACGACTGATCCACTCAAATCAGTATTTTTTTGCCTGTAAACATGCGTATATTGATATGCTTTATGCTTTCTGGTAAAGGTGAGGGAAATTACTGGTCCACCACTGCTTATTTTGAGCAAGTGCGCATCCTTTAGTTTTATGCAGTACATTCCCGGCCAAGCTTAATCGAAGTCCATGCCTCAGTTTACTACAGGGCTTAATGTTGGATCTTCTAACAAAGCAGCACCGCAAATATGTCACCTTTACTTCCATTACCGGAAGAATACCATTAGGATATGCCTGTGACACGTTTTGACGGTAACATCACAATGTTAAGACATGCCACGGCCATTCGAAGTAGAAAGGAGAGCATAGAGAGAAAGATAAAGGTACTGGATGGATAGTTAGTGTCTGGGAGTTACTTGATGAAGAAAGATGCCATTGTAAGCTATGAGACCGTAAGGCTATTTTACTGAGATAAAGCACCTATACTGTTCATATAAGACCACTGCATGGGAAAATAGTAATTTTCCTAGAAGTGACGGATGTCTGATAGCACCAAATAAATCGAAACATAATCTTGCACTTTTCTCTTTTTTTTTCTCTTTAAGTTCTCTTAATGCATGTCCGCAGGGGCAGTTTCTCTCCTCTCCTCTTCCCAACCGCACAGCCGGTACTGAGCAGGTTTCTGAACACTGGAGTATTTGGTTGTTGCATTTTTGACATATTTGCACCGTATGCTACAAGAGAACCATGAACCGAGAGTACAGCAATATTAAACGATCATATCTGAATGCCTGAGATTACCCACCCCCTGAGCTGAGATTAGTTTCAAAGCCGAATAAAATCTAACTACAGTACTGTTACATAAAAAGAATATAGAAATGTTATGCTCTATGTTTAGAGAGCTTACAGAAATAGCGTTCTGTACCAAAGCTCTTTGTACTCTTTGCTATGGATGCTCGAAGTGCTTTTACTGACTTCCCAAACATTGCCAGTGGTATGGCCATGTCGATTTGGAGGTGAACAGCGCCCCCTACAGGGGGAAGGATGGCACCCTTTGTAGGATTTTTGCCTTTTTATGGCATTCTTTTTTTGCAGACATGATATTCTGGCAGATAAAAGAAAGTAAGAAATCCGAGGTGTTTCCGAGGTTCGTAGTGATCATAGGCTTTAGCTTGTGGTTTAGACTATGGGTAGAGACGTTCACTGAAATGAACCAGGCCAGGCAGACGTGTTCGATCAGTGTGCACTCTGCACACTCGTTACTGCAAATGTCTGCACACAGAGATGGTGCTCGGTCAGATGTACTGTTTTCCAGAAGCGGTGAGGTGAATGCAATTGGTGCATGCTAGAGATTAGCAGTTAACACCTGCTTCCTTGAGTTGTACCATGGGCAGCAGTGGAACAGTAAATGCTCATGAAAAGAAAGACACATACTGGTTATGCTGTATTTAAACTGTATAGCGTATATGATCTGCAGGTACAAGCATTATATATTTCTGTTTGTAACAAAAGTACCTATCTGCTTGTGGCTAAAAGTATCTATTAGCTTTTATGACACATTTTATAACAAATATTCTTGCAATGTACATACGTTATTATATAAACAGGAAAGAAAAACGAGGTGAGCCAACCAAAAAAACATGACTTATGTTCTCTGTTAGAAGAATACGGACGTTTTTAGTACTTTATGACATGAACGGGTATTTCAGGAGGTTGCATTAGGATCTCTGAGTTTTGTCAGAACCATTGGAGAGATGAAAGTGATCAGCGAAGGCTCAGTATATATTTGTGTTCATAGCGTGGGCAGTTTGGGGTCAGCCTCTTTTTCTGGTGATTCAATATAATTGGCTGCCTCCTGCAGTTTTAGCAGCATTGCCATCTGCAATGAAAAATAAAAGACAGTGAGGAGAGAAAGGTGTATCAGACATAACATCACAGTACTTCTGTGTTTCAGTAAAGGAATTATTAGTTTTCTTCTATTCAAATGAAAGCATGTTAATATTTTGAACAGCATTTACTCATAAGGTGTTCATAATATCTATGTTCACATTAAACTACCTACTGAAATCTTTTTTTGGTGTAACTAACCAGTGGGTCTGACTCCATGGAGCTGGGAGGGGTTTCTTTGTGGGGCCGCTCGTCTCCAGTTTGGCTGGGGCTGGCTGGCCCCGTACTGGGTGGAGGCAGATGGAAGAGCTTGGCCTGGTCCTGCTGGGCAGAGGGCCATGGGAGAGAATCCCGCACCCACTCCACTGGGTCCTCCCACACTGCCTTCTGACCATGTGCCTGTGCCAGGAGAATACATATATATATATATATAGGAATAGGGTACACAAAAATGATCTAGAAGGCACCCAGATTACAGTTTTGATTAGCTAAATCAACTCAACGAAGCCTCAAATAGCACTGAACAACAAATAATGTTACACTTCCATAATTTCTATATGCTGTGAAATATCCTTATATGTACAAATACATGTAAATATGATGCTATTGACATTATATTTGCTATCTGATAAGCTAGAGATGTAGGTATGTTCCACTCATTATGCTTATATGTGCTGTAAAAAGCAAAATTATTTCAAGCCGTACAGGACATCCTGTAAGATATTTTCTTTGCCGGGTAAGACTGACGCACCTTGATACCGTCTTTGGCTCCCTCCTGCAGGTAAGGAATGATCGAGTGGTTCCACAGGTCGATGAACCAACAGCGAAAGTCATCGACTGTCACTGGACAGGACAGGAAAAAACACGGCCCTACAGCCCAAACACAAGGACAGAATACTATATGAAAAATGGAAATAATTTCAGAAATAATCCAGTATTGAATAATAGAATGTGAAGTGCTTCCAGGATGCATGAAAAACAGCTTAAATTCTTCAGTATTCACATTAAATTAGAACTGTCTGAAATTACGAGTTCCTGATTAGTAATCACTTAAAGTCTTACCAATGAGAAAGTCAGAAGTGCTGTGCTTCTCCAGGAAAGTGTGGAGGTGGTACCAGAGCTTGGGCACCCAATCTAGCACCCGCAGGAGATCCTCATTCGTCAAGCTTCTGGGGTCCTCTGCTTCCATTAACTTCCTGTGCAGGTAGCGCACTAGAAAGCCATTGGCTGGCTCCACGTTATTGGAGAACATAACCATCCTTCAGAGTGAACAAAAACATTAGAGGACGAAATGCTGCATTGACTAACCAAGAACAAAAGCCAATGCACTGTGATAAGCAGTGTTTACCCATTCCTCCACATCGGCATCATTTGTTATTAGCAACATTGTACTTTCTTACTTACATTTGTTATAAATACAGAAATCATCAAAAACAGGATTTACATGAACAAAATCTGAATAGTGTTTTTAGTTTTCATATTATATTCATATTATATTTAGAGCCGTCATACAATTATCTTTTTAAATAGCATAGTTTATTTTTATTTAAAGGGAACTGCACAGTGTGTAGGGAGCTAGAGAACACGGGTTTATCACTTTGCCGGAAGTTCTGTTGTGCTGCTGCTACGTGATTGGCTGATTCGATTTTACCTCAGAAAACCGCCATGGAAGGGAAGGGGTTTGCGTATGTGTTATGCGGATGCCTTTGTCATCTCCATCTATATTAAACTGATGTAACATATAGCAGCACAAAAAGAGCTACAACTTCTTCGTTCTCCATTGTTCCTTTCAATCATTAGTAATGTTTAGGAAGAACGACAACCAAAACATACAATAAACAGTTAAAATATATCACCCACAGTTCATAGACGTTTCATCACATTTATTTAAAAAATGCCTACAGCATACAAAATTAGTCTGAACAGTGTTGTTTGATGTATCATGCTAAATACAGCCGGGTGCTGTTATCAAGGCGTGACTCCAATGCTATCCGCTGTTGACGACGTTGCAGTGCGTTCCAAATAGAGCCATTCTAGTGACCGAATTCCCTATGAAGAGCCCTTGGGATTCTGTACCCTTGCGAGTGGAATGCAGCCTAAAGCGAGTAACATAGTGGTCAATTTCAGAATGTTTGTGTTCACTGATGGTGCCGCTGGTTTGTGTAATTTAACAAATTTTTAATCTGTGATAAAAATAAGCGGTAATTTTTTTTTATCGCGGTCAATTCTGTAACGCATTAGCACATTCTTTTACGTGTTAATTTGACAGCACTAATTATGGTCCTTCTGCGTCTACAATGTCATATGATCCAGTGTTGATACCCACCTGAAGCTAAGGTGCAGGCTGTGGTTGGGAGTCATCTTCACTGGTTGATTTGTGGTCCCGATAATGTATGGACTAAGAAATGGATATTATACATGTTAATAAATCATTGTTTCTTTTTTTTTTAAATGGGGGAAGCAAGTTAATTATTGACAGCATTCACTCACCATTTGTGATATTTACACGTTAAAGCACCATTAACTAATTCACTGATGGATGCAGCATCATGTACATCATCAAGCACAATAACCAGTGGGATTTCAGACGTATTGGTCTCCCGGTCAATCTGATTCGCCAGATTAGACAGGTAAAGTTGGAGATCCTGGAGATGAAACAGAGAACTCAAATCAAAATCGACAGGAGGAAATCAGACCCAATATTTAAAATAATTAAGCTAATATGGGGGTGAAATTAGAAATCTTTTTTCTAAAGGAATCCAGGCACTTGTTAAGAACTGGAACTATAAAGCACTGTTACTTGCACTGAAGAACTATGACACCTATTTGCAATAAACAAAGAAAAGACCATCATGTTAGTAAATTTTTAATACTTAATATATGCACACCCATTTTTTTGCTGATCTGTAAGTTCACTTGCTTTTGTAGATGAAACAGACTGGTCTTATCTTGGCAGAGAAGTAATTAAGCGGCTGACGATGAAGGAATAGGAGGAAATATGCTAATCTTTGCCTCAGCAGTTCAGCTTTACACTATAAATGTTCAGATTTTCTAAGAAGCTGTGTCATATTTCATACAATGTTAAACAAACAAAAACAAAACATTTCAAATCTATTCACAGTCAGTGGCCAGCATGACATAACAATGACATTAAAAATATACTTTTACTGCCTTTGGGAATCCAAACCTCCGCCCATGAGATCAGTGCAGTTTACCTTGCAGGTTTGACGGTGCATGTTGAAGGAGACTGCGATGGCAGGGGTGAGCTCTCGGGCACTGCGCTCCACCAGGTACTCAGCGAGGCGGGAGGAGAGGTAAGTCTTCCCTGTTCCGCTGGGCCCAGACAGGATCAAGCGCCGGTGCTTGAGCAGCAGACTAATATAGTGCTGTATCATAGGCTTCGGGATGAGCGTCTCAAACACCACATTGTCCACACACTTCTCCTTCAGACCTGCATAGGCACAGTGGAGAAAGAGATGCGTGCATAATGGGGTTGTAGAACATTACGATTTGAGGCTCATTGCTCTTGAGACACACTTAAAGGGCTAACTAGGGAAAGATATAGGACTCTGGCCTGTAACTAATTAAAGCAGCCTGGTAAATGAACAGCATGTACAACCCCAATTCCAATGACGTTGGGACATTGTGTAAAACATAATTAAAAAAAGAATACGATGATTTGCAAATCCTTTCCAACCCATATTCAATTGAATCCACTACAAAGACAAGATATTTAATGTTCAAACAGATAAACGTTATTGTTTTTTGCAAATATTCACTACTTTTTAATTTGATGCCTACAACACCTTTCCTTTTAACAACACTCAATAAGTGTTTGGGAACTGAGGACACTAATTGTTGAAGCTTTGTTCAGCTGCTCAACAGTCCGGGGTCTCAGTTGTCGTATTTTGCGCTTCATAATGTGTCACACATTTTCAATGTGACAGGTCTGGACTGCAGGCAGGCCAATCTAGTATCCGCTCTCTTTTACTATGAAGCCACTCTGTTGTAACACGTGCAGAATGTGGCTTGGCATTGTCTTGCTGAAATAAGCAGGGACGTCCCTGAAAAAGACGTTGC
>JANCOA010000019.1:5071861-5082949 GCA_024363135.1 Leptodoras oyakawai | reverse complement strand
AAAATGTCATGCATTTAAACATGAGCCTCATTGTCTCTTCGATCCGTTGATCTCTGTTCATGCTACCATTCGAAGGACGCAATTACTGATTACATCAGTCAGTTCTGTACTGTTGGCTGAAATTATTATTACTGTTTTTGTTTCATTTTTTTCATTTTATTAGGTCTTTTAAACATTTTAAAACTTGATGTCATATGTGAAGAGTGTGTGAGCACTATTCTCTATTTTGATAGAAAATACGGTAGCTGGTACTGATCACAAACTGAACTGATTCGGCATATGTCCACTTCACATAAGCAAATCCTAACCAAGACACACTTTGGCAATGTTTTAGACATTTTTAAGCAGACTGACTGTATTTATCACAGTGTGTGATAAATTTACATGATATGATCTTTATAGGCAGGAAGACAAGACAAGGTTATGAAGCCTAAATTAAACATTTCCACATCATTTTTATGTTTTATTAAAAAACTAGTCCTTGTTAAGACATGGGACTGGTCTCCATGATGAAAAGTTATTTTTATTTACAGGCAATCTTTATTGTTAGGAGTCAAAATGTTAGTTTTATAAGTAAGCATGTTTTTATACCTTGGTGGGGACAAATGGTGCTCAAGAACAGTATCAGAATATCGGACACTTTTGAACTTGTGGAACATTTTGGCTGACATTTAGCACCAGAGCGATTTGTTTGTTTGTTGGTTTTTAACATCATTTCAGCATCAATGGCTATTCGAATGACAAGCACAAGGTTACATCTATAAACATCTATACATCTATATAAGTCTTTCATCAGTACACAAGTTCAACTTTCATACACAGTCAATGGGGCAATTTTGTATGTCCAGTTCACCTAACTTGCATGGCTTTGGACTGTGGGAGGAAACCGGAGTACCCGGAGAAAACCCACACAAAAATGGGGACAGCATGCAGACTCCACACAGGAAGGACCCAGACCCCTACCACCTGGGGATCAAACCCAGGACCTTCTTGCTGTTAGGCAACAGTGCTACCCTCCGAGCCACACACACTAGAAAGAAAACTGCTTTTTAACCACAGGTTTTATTTTTTTAAATGTCTGCAAGTGTTCTCTCTCTCTTGCTCACACTCTCTTTCTGGGTTTGTCACCAGAACATAAATCAGGCTTAAGCTGTGGACTAAATGTTCTAAGATGTAGTTAATTCTGGTAGATTAGAATAGGATTTCCTCTGTTCTGTTTTTGATCATCTAGAAAGAGCACTTCAGACAAAAAGTCTCATTATTTTTCGACGAATCCCTACACTAATTTGCTGCTGAAATACAAAATCTATGAAATCTCCTTCTGACTTTGCTAGTAACACCAGTAAAGTACTGGAATGCCTTCAGCCAATCTAAAAGAGCTTCATTCAGACGGTCGTACTGTAAGCAGCAAGGCTGCATCCTCTGAATATGTGAATAAGTCAGGTGGGAAAATATAGTATCAAAACAATTATCCTGGAATGGTTATCTCCCGTGTGAAGGGAGCAGATAAGCGTATCTGTGTGGTGTCCTGTGGAAAGAGTGAGTAAGTGAATGAGTGTGTGATGGACTCACGCTGAGTCGGTTTCACATAACAAACACCTTGTATGGAAATACAGGCAACCCTCTAGCACAGATTACGCTAACACAACAGGACGTCCTCTGTTCGAACTAAATTCTAACATGTTATCAGGTCATGGTAGATTATTCTGGCACAAAACAGTCCTTGCTCATTAATCATCAATTATTCATCAGTGCAAACATACAACAATATACACAATAGTTGTTTATTTTGAACTGTTCTAAATAATCATAATGCCCCATGTATGATGAATTTAACAAAAAAATGAAGGAAGAGAAATCATACGGAATTAGGATTAGGATTTTTAAGGCAATGTCCGTTTCAGGAAAGCCATGAAGCTTTGGTGAAATAAATAACTCTGAGAGGAACCAGATGAAGACTGGAATGAGAGAAATTTGCGTCATTCCATCTCTCTCTCTCTCTCCTCTCTCTCTCTGTCTCTCCTCCCTCTGTCGTCCTGCCCACTCTCTCCCACCCTGTTTCTCTGATATTACATTGAGCCACGCTGAACTTTTCACAGCTCTTATTCAGATACATCCATCCACAGAACAAACACCTCACTGACTGCAGGTAAGTGACAAAGATCAATGATCTACATATTAGGTTCATCCACTGTCCATCTGTTCATGTTATGTATGGACCCTATATTTAGATGCAATAGACACATTTTGAACTTTACTTCTATTTACTACTTTTATGTGCAGATATTTGAAAGACAAATAAATACCATGTGTCTGCTGGGATTTAGATAAATCTGTGTGTGTGTGTGTGTGTGCGCTGTAAAATATGTGGCCTAGACAAGGCTAAATTTGTAAAATGTGTCACAGCGTTCTATAAAACATCTGCAATTTACTCCTTGAATTACTTCTTGTCCTGTTGTCGATATTTAACCCTGTATTGCTGCTTTGTGTGTGTGTTAGTGTGTTCAGGATGCCCCTCGGAGGAGGAAACAGGTGTGGCTGTTGCCAGAAGACTGTGTACTTTGCAGAGGAAGTTCAGTGCGAGGGGAAGTATTTCCACAAGTCCTGCTTTCTCTGTAGTAAGTCACCAGCTTCTAGCATTTGGTTCGAACAGGCAAGGCTTATTATTGTCTAATCTGTTTCAGAATGTCTGAGCCGTCCATGCAGAAAGACGGAATGCCTTGAATTCTTAGATTGCACGTGAAGAAGACTAACCTCTCCATTTTAACAAGTGTGTCCATATTAGGAAGTCCAAAAAAAAATCAACGTCATTCTGGTGCTGGATGCCTTATATGGGACTCCAGTGTGCGTGTGCTCCTCCTCAATACTATGACCGTGTTCTCCGCAATATTGTAGCAGTGCATCAGTGATATAAACAAAACGTTGCTGAACGAGCCTTGATCCAAAAAGGCTTTTGGTAGTTATTTCCTGAAGTTCAAAAATGGTTTCTTAAAGAAAAAAAATGGCACAGACTGGAGACAAAGCTGGACTGAGAAAGACACATAAAGTATTTAGGGCAAGTTTTATGAACAATAAAGTTAAAAATGCAGTTTTAACTGAACATCAGCCCAATGTTTAATGTAAAAACAAATTCCACTAGTTTCTGACTTGATTAATGAGTAGGTTATGAAAATTCATGGCACATAAACATGCTTGGAAACTGCATTTTAAAACAGTAGATGAATACATTTTTTCTCATACCAGTAAAGGAGATTACAGCATGCAGCTGTCTTTTTTTGTTCCATTTCCTTTCCTGTTAGTGGTGTGCAGAAAGAATTTGGACAGCACCACGGTAGCAGTACACGTGGACGAGATCTACTGCAAATCCTGCTACGGCAAGAAGTATGGCCCAAAAGGCTATGGTTATGGTGGTGGTGCTGGAACCCTGAGTATGGACTCAGGTGAAGCACTGGGGATCAGACCTGTGGAGTAAGTGAACGTAGTGAAAAATCTGCTTGGCGATTTATAATGAGCTGAGGGTTTTAAATAGACGTGTGTTTATATAACAGGTTTACATTATATATTAAATGGGTTTTTTTCACACAGGCAAGCACCACATCATCCTACCAACAACCCCAATGCCTCCAAGTTGGCACAGAAATTTGGCAGCTCGGATGTATGCCCTCGCTGCGGCAAAGCTGTTTATGCAGCAGAGAAAGTGGTGGGAGCTGGTAACGTAAGTGACCATGATGCTGTCATCTGCAACGTCAATCTCCCTTATGTTCACACATTCCTTAAAATGGAAAGAGGACGTAGAGTAGAGGATTGCCCAGCATTTACTGTGCAAGAATAAACATCTGGCAAATAATGTGTTTTTTTGTGTGTATATTCTTCTAGTCATGGCATAAAACCTGCTTCAGGTGCGCTAAATGTGGAAAGAGCCTGGAGTCCACCACACTAGCTGATAAAGATGGAGAGATCTACTGCAAAGGTGAGCATCTGATGAACTATCAGTCAGAAATATGCACTAATCCACACAAATAGTTTAGTCATATGTTTTTTTTTTTTTCAATATTGTGAAATTAATTATTATATTATATCATATTTATTATATATCAAATATTCATGCATTTGCCAGTCTTGCTCTTGGAGTACACCTGTGTTTATGATTCTGGTCCAGGACTCTGCATTAGTTCATTAACAACCATGAGGATAAACTAGTTAGAACAGGAAGAACATTAACATTTAGAGTATTCTAATATTCCTGTACCAATACTGGGGGATAAAACACTGTGGTATTACAAATGATACTGCTCTAATAACAGTGTGAATAGAATAATATGGACTTAAATGGATTACAGCCCTGTTAAAGTTCACACATTTTGCACAGGAACTCTGCATTTTAAGTTTGGAGTACGCTGCTACAAGATATCACTTAAAAATATACCAAAAGTGTCTTCTTTTACCGCCATTAAGAACATCAGACAAGCCAATCTATGTATGCATTTGGAATGATTGATGATGATTGATGACTGATGGAAAGATCTTTCTTGGTCGACTTAAATGTCTCGCTTGAAATACGCAGCTTTACTTTCTGTCATGGTGTAAATGGAGAATGTTTTGAATTAATTATAGCAACATGTCTAAACTGTCTCACTTTATCTATGACTAACATTAGACATGGATATAGTTATGTACTATATATAGTCCCCAACCCAGGACTACTCATTATTCCTCTTTGAAGTTAGCAGGTGTGAGTTTATATAAAGGATTTGAAATGCATAACTCTGTTATTGCTTTGGCTCTACAGGTTGCTACGCTAAGAATTTTGGGCCAAAGGGTTTTGGCTTCGGTCAGGGGGCAGGAGCTCTAGCCCATGCCCAGTAGGAAAGCAGTACACAAGACCAAGAGGATCTGCTCCAGCTCTCTGCTTTGATTTCTGCATACTACAGCTACCACAGAGTCTCACGTGCTTACAGTTTGCACATGGAAATGCTTTTAAACCTTTAACTACTCATTAAAACCCATGATCTTACACTGACCAAATTCCAGAAGCAGCATGACTACGGTTTCAACGACGAGTTTATCAAGCAGATGAACTTGAAGAACGTACTGTTTTATATCTGCTGGGGCTTACATTTTCTTAATGAATCTTTCAAATCCTGGGAGGTTAACGATCCTTTAAAAGTGCTACAAAAGAGCAAATTTGTTAAGGTGACTGAGGAGGAAATACTGCTTTCTTGTTCCACTGAGTCAGCAGTGAGCCACACTGTGCAATCCTACACATTATTAAACATTATTAAACAGTTTATGCTTCGGTGGAACCTTCATGAATGAAACAGAAATGGGTTACGCGTCTAACAGTGAAGAAAAGAATTGCGGAGAAACGCTCATGATTATACTAAAATGATCTCTTCCTACACAGAAGCATGATAAACATGTGCAGATGGCCTGATTGTTTACATGTGACATCATTGAGACATCAGAAAGCAGCAAGTGTTGTTATTGAACAATGGGAGATTATGTCTCCGAGCCTGTCGGCACCCTGACCAGGAGCACGCTGCCATGATGACATAGACGCACAGCTGGCTATTAGAATTATGGAATGAAAGACTGAGAGATGCTGAGTGACAGGTTTTCCTGTGTTCATTTCAATTAAAATACTCCGAATGCAGGTTAAAGTCTTTAAATATAGAACAGAAATACAGACTGCATATCAAAAGCACAATTGCTTTTTCTAGAAAGGGAAACCGTCACTGTGTTGTGTGTGGAGAGTGCTTGGCCACTAGAGGGGGTCCTTATGGTTAGTGCTCAGTGTTCATGACACGTGTTGTTGGCACATTAAGGCCTAAAGCAAAAATCCAGTATATGCATAAATCAAATCAGTATTTCATGTGCATTAGGTTTCTCAGGTACATGGTACTGTCATGATAAGGACTTTTATTATGCAGATTTTTAATATGCAGATATCTGTTTAAGTCCCAGACCGCCTCTATAAATTTTTTTTTTGCATTAATTAACATTACTTTCATAATTGACAAACAAATATAGTATGAATAGCGATTGCATGATAAGGGGATCAACGTTTGGAAAGCTAAGTTATCAACAACGCAAAAGAATGATTAGCACTCTGTTCATTATACATGCCTATTAATTGTTCAGTGACCTTGCTGGACTAATGAGGGATTTCAAGCTAAAAATAACTGCATTTTACCCTTTGGAAATAATGGCAGGCCATAGCACAACTGTTTCCATTTTGGATTTACTGGAGAGACTTAGCTGGCTGGATGAGGTACAAGACATAGTGTGAATGTTAATACCTCATCTATACGCACACAAACCGACTGACTGCAGGCCTGCAATTTACAGGAGGCACTAATGAGGAGCGTCTGTGTCATGCTATGAACATGGAAGATTTGTTTAACATGCCTGTAATTAACTCCAGCAAGCTTTTATAAGCCTAAGTAACAAAAGATTTATTAGCACACAGAGTTATGATGAAAAACAGCCCAACTATGATGAAAAAATGCCCAGGCTAATATCTTGGCTAAAAGGTGTGTTGCCAATAGCAAGCAATAGATAAGGCCTTGTCAGTAAACATAACAGGTGCTTAACACAGTTGAGGGTGTTTTTAGAGTCTCTTGAATATCTGATCAACAGTCCACAGCAGATGTGGGCTTCTAAATCCTATTCCATTACCCTCTCATACCCACTGTACGATGAATCGCCTGGTCCAGTTGTCAAAGGTGATGTGATATGAGCTGACAATTTTTTAGAACATCTATGTACGTTTATCATAGAGAAAACAATGCTCGGACACACAGACCACACCGAAACGCACCTCCTCTATCATGCTGCTCCAGAGGCTTGTTAACAGAGGCACGGACATCCAAGCATTGTGACAACAGAGCAATAAATCTAAAACAAATACGCATGCTAGGTATGTGCTGTCCTACAGGATAGAGGGTGAGTTAAATTCCGTGATAGGCATCAATCAAAGTTATACATTCTTAAGTCTCCCAGCACACGCATATTATGCACACAGACACGAGTGGCAGCATCAGCTGGTATGCTGCACTATGTTTAGCCACACTGTTGTATGAAGAGTATAATGTTCCTGTCATCAAGACACAGCGAGTTGAGCTGTCTATAGTTAATATTTTAATCGGAGCCTTACGGGATAGGCATGGGGAGACACTAAGAGGGAGCACATCTCTAACAGAACAGTCATTTAAGCCTCTCTGTGCTGCACATGGCCCTAAAGGCTTGATAAGCCAAGCTATGGAAAACTCCTAGATGTGGGATTCTCAATCTTTTTTTAAACTGATGATCTGAGTAGAGAGAGATTTAAACATTTTTAAATATTCAGATAATGAGGAAAATGCTATGAACAATCACATTTACTTGGTTACCCAATTTTTAACCATTTTACCCACTGAATCAAATACACCTTGGAAATGTATGTAGTATCTTTCGTAATCAAAAACAAAAATGTTACTTTTCAGTTTGTAAAATATATTAACATTCATAATCTTTTATTCTTTGCATTTTTATTATTATAGACTTTATTTAGACCTCATAAACATATTATACACTGTGTGGCCAAAAGTATTTAGACACCTAACCAGCACACCCATATGTGGACCTTCTTCATACTGGAGCACAAAAATTGTCTTAGGCATTAAGATTTGTCTAGCCAAAAGCTGTTCCGGTGTGACAATGCCACTGTGCATAAGCGAGGACCATTTTGTGTCCTCAAATAGCCTGCACAGAACTCTAACCTCAATTTTGGGATAAACTGGAGCAGCAACTATAAGTCAGTTCTTCTCGCCTGACCTCACTAATGCTTTTGTGGCTAAATGGGCAAATCCACACAGCCACTCCCTAAAACCTATTGGAAAGCTTTCCTAGAAGAGTGGAGGTTATTATAGGTGGAAAGAGAAAAACAACTCTATATTAATAACCCTTAGTTTCTGAATAGGATGTTGTCATGCATATAGGGGTGAGATGGTTATAGGTGTCAACACACTTTTTAGCCAGACAGTGTATTTTTAAATGATAATTTACAGTGACATCTTACGTAATGCCCTGAAATGCCTCTACAAACCCTGTTTAAATGAACAGTAAGCAGTTGCTCAATCATTGTAGCTTCTGTGGTGTAGGTAGATGGCTTTTTCTTTTATCTTAGGTAAACTAGACTTTAATGAAACTTTAATGAATGCCAGATAGCATTAATTAGTCATTAAACTATGTACATAGCTAGAATTTTAGAATCCAACAGGAAATTAGGCCAAACCTTTCCAAAGACTGACTCACTCACTCACTCCTTAAGCACAAATATGTACAAGGTATCCCCAAAGTCTCCATACACAGGAAAAATGAAGAAACTCATGCTATTTTATATTATATTATATTTTATATGTTTAATATTTAAGTGGTCGACATGTAGAGAATATTTAGTAAATATTTAGTAACATTTTGTAATGAATATTTTGTAAATTTAGCTACAATGTCCCATTTACCGCATCTATGGTGACTTTTGGGACACCCTGTAGTTCCAGTAAGACACATAAGACTTAAAAGTAAGATGTATCTGGAACAGTGCTTATTTTGCAGCTACTGTAAGTATTTCCTGCCAAATCGTTAAATATAAAAAGTTATAGTATAATGTAGAATGTCACCTTTTATTCTACTATTAAAGAAATAGTAAGTAAAAAAAAATAAAAGTCTTATCCAAACTACTAGTACCACAGTTAATATGGAATTTTTATAATAATATCCATATTGTTTTGCTATTGTTTCTCTGATTTGAGCAAATTGTGGTTAATGGGGACTGAAACGAAGGCAGTGATGGAGTGATACTGTATGCACAGACGGAGTGATAGAGGAGGTGCTGGTCATCGTTGACCAAAACCAGAAGCAAAAAAAAATGTCAGAAGCACAAGTGCTGGATAAGAGGTGTGTGTGTGTGTGTGTGTGTGTGTGTGCTTCTATTAATATCTCCCAGTGAGAAGCAAGGCAAGAACAATAAGAGGTTGGTTTAAAAGAAGGAGACATTGTTCCTGAGCATCATTTCATGGTGCATCCCTCCATCCATCACTGCGTTAGAGGTAAGAGCATACCTTTACTTTACCTTAAAAATTTGTTTCATAAAAAAGAATCACTGTAAAAGCAATTAATAACACTATTAATAATAATAATAATAATAATAATAATAATAATTCTGAACCTTTTGTTTTCAATGTCTACATTCTCTATAATGCACCATGCAGCCTTGTCTTATAATAGTCAGATCATTAAATGTCAAATTCTTGATTGCTATATAATTAAAATATTTAATTAAAAGTATTATAATATTATAAATATTTAAAATGCTGAAACTAGAATACTAATATATCCCATATATGCTGTACGGCTAAAAAGCCGTACAATCTCTGTACAATCGGTTTATTTTGAAAGCTTTTAAAACAACCAAAATTGACTTTCTGAAATTTCATTAGCATTAATTAGTAGGTTAGGGCCACTTGCTCAGAGTGGATGTTTCTGTTCGCTTCACAGAATTCATGGCACTCTTTAAAAGGCTTTATGCAGGTCTATTTACGGTGCGGCTCTGGTGGACATAAGCAGGAGAAAGCCGGATTGTTATCTGAAATAGCTAGCATACCATTGTCCCTCACCCCCTCATTATCAGCCAACACTTTCTTTTTAGTGGGTGTGTGCATGTGTGGCCAAAGTTATCACATCAAAGTTGCCCACAGTTGCAAAGCAAAGTGATTTCATTAGTATACAGGTTTAAACTGAGCAGATATCTTTGATATTCATGAAGTTACATGCTTTTCCACTGAAGCGTGTCGAGTATTAGTTGTTACGTCATATTTTACAATTTGCATTAGTAACAGGGCACTAAGCGCTAATCTAATTGATCAAAGATCAGAATTTTTTTTTTCTGCAAAACTGAGGAAAGGTGCTTATAAGCCTGCCTTGCCTCAGTACTGCTGGTAACTGAAACCCGACCTCTTCCATCAGTCTCAATGGCTAAAGTACTTAATTCTCCCTATGGTGCTGAGCTTTAGTAACAAAAGCTTTTATTTTTGTCCTCTAGGTTGAATCCACATTGTAAAGATGCCTGAGTGAGTCGTGTTCATGTTTTGCTTTCCATCTCAACTTCTTGTGGCCGTCCTGACGGCAAACGAGATCTAATCTCAGACGGAATTGTCTGCAAGGAGCTTCAGGAACAATTTGAATGAATATTTGAGTAAAAACTGGAATGTAACATGGATGCAACTGGAATGCAGTAATAATAACATTGTAGAAATGTCTGTAGCAGGACGTTTTTGTGACCCGTGTTTATTTGGGAATAAAAAGAAAAAAGAACATATTATTTGATTCACAAAAAATCTCTTTTCTCACTTTGCAGGCTGGAGGTATGTGACACGTACATGTTGTATTGCTGTGTAAGAACTACAACGCTACACTTATAGATATTGGTCGTCTTTTTCCACATACATTTCTCTACCCAAACAATGAATTGTACTTTTAAATAATAATAATAAAAAAAAAACAGCAAAATAATATTGAAACAAAGTACCCCATTTAACTCAATTTTAAGTTTTCTGATTTCAACTATTATTTCTTTAACATGGGAAGGGAACATTTTCATGACCATCATGTTTTTTACACCCATAAATACATGTTGCCGTATTCCTGCAACTATTCATGAACACATTCTGAGATTTGGATTTATCTGTACTTTTGTTTAATATCCACCAGAAAAAGTCCAAGATTTCAGCCTCTCGTAAACTAATGCTAAAGGTATGTATGTGCAGTAAACCACAGAAAAACAAGACTGCTAAAATAGTAATGTAGAGATGGATATACGGTACAGGCCAAATGTTTGGTCACACCTTCTCATTCAATGCATTTCCTTTAATTTCATGACTATTTACATTGTAGATTCTCACTGAAGGCATCAAAACTAGTTCTTTCATAATATAATTCATTTAATAAAATAATCATAATATGAATTTTAACAGCACAACACAACTGATGGTCCCAACCCCATTGATAAAGCAAGTAATTCCTCTAATTAACCCTGATAAGGCACACCTG
>JANCOA010000019.1:4985335-4995627 GCA_024363135.1 Leptodoras oyakawai | reverse complement strand
TATATATGATGTTTAGCAACTTAGAAAATGCTTATATAATGCAGCAATGAACTAACCAAAAAATAGTGTTAGCTTGCAGGCAGAGTAAAAACTACCCAATCACCTCATAAGTCACATTTAAAGCACCGAAAAAGCAATCAAATTAGCAGACATTACATTTTATTTCTAATTTGCTCATAAAATGTCATGTATAAAGAACAATATCCTTACTCTGACTTCCTCACTGCTAACGCCCCTCTAAATGACAAACGAATTTCTGACATTATAAAAAAAAAAAAACCCATTTAAAAAGGTCTCAATAATCAGGCCAGGCCTGAAAGAATTCTTGCGGTCTGGAGAGAGTGGTCCAATGTGGCTGTCGGAACGTCTGAAACTGGTTAAGAGATCTTAAGTGTTTTTCAGGCTGCTTCTCGTTGCGTGGTATTGTTCCCGAAGACTCGGGTCCCAGGAGTGACTATTATACCCACATAATTCATTCTTTTATTTCACTTTCTGCTGATGTTGACTAAAATACACAGCTTGGGTAAATACGGCTGACTCGGCACGTGACCTTCCTGGGGGGATACTTGAAGCGCTCTGGTTACGGCCACGCTGAAAGAATAAGCTTTGCTTGGCAGGCTGAGAGTCTGAATGAGCAAAACAACCAAAAAACTGAGAGCCTGTCTGGAATGGGAGCAGTCTAACTGCAAATGCAGGCTATGGTGTGTCCTAATATGTTGGGCAGTTTAATTAGCGATACTGCAAGATGCTTACAATGCATAATAAGATCTATGGGAACGGACTCAATGTCCAATTTGATAGTTAACAGTCACTGTATGTTACACATGCAAGACTGGTTATCATGAAGCAAAAAATGGCAAGCAAAGCAGAGGGACTAAACACGGCCAATCATTATTATAGGTTGCCAGCCTAATATTTGGTGGTCAAAGCAGTGTGAAAATAAGCCGTGTCTAATGTGGACAATTAAGCAGCACAGCTCTGTACTGGGCTAAGGAGGTTAAAAAAAAAAAAAAAAAAAGGTAAAAAGGGTTACTTGTTTTCTTTTGAAAGCCAAAATTTGGCCTGCTGAGTTAAAAAAAACTGAGTTAAACCTGAGCCTGTGCTTCTACACATCCAGACTGACTTCTGGTACAACTGAGGCACTGACTTTCAGCAGTACTGAACGCATGTACATACAGCCATAATGCAACTAGCGGTGATACTGGAGTGCTGAACTCCTAAGGAGCCTGGAAAAGACAAGTGTACACTGAGGTGTACAGTACTCTGCTTTAGTTAAAGTGGCACGCCATTACTATGCTGAGGTGGTACACACCATTACACACATTTAATATTAGTATTGGGTATAGTGCATTCACTGGAAGACTAGGCTCAGATATTACCAGATATTCTTCAAAATAAACTCAGTCACTGTGTGTGTTGTTGGAGGAGATGATAAGCATATATGTAGAAAGAGAGACTGCTCTATTGGAGAGTTGGGCTTAAATTCCAGACATCTCCTTATTAAGGAATCACAGCTAGTGCTCTCTCTCTCCCTCTCTCTTTCTCTCTCTCTCTCTCTCTCTCTCTGTCAACTGATCTCCCTCTCTGCCCTCTTCCCCACCCCAGCCCAGCCGCCCCGCACTCTCAAGCACTCTGCCCAAATAAGGAGAGGAGAGCATGGGATGAGGGGAGGGGAGCACCCAGAAGGAAGGAGGAGTATGTGCGTGTATGTGTGTGTGTATATATATGTCGGTGTGTGTGTGTGTGTGTGTGTGTGTGTGTGTGTGTGTGTGTGTGTGTGTGGTGTGGTGGGCTGGGGGTTGGTGTAGAAGCAGGGGAGGCAAACTGTGGAGTGACCAATTTAGGCATCCGCTTAGGGGGTCTGGAAAACAGTGGGAACGACAACAGTGCCCAACACTCATATGCTAAAGAATCGTGCTGAAGCTAAAGCTAGTGTCTGGCCTTCAGGAGTAATTTATCAAAGAAAAACTTCAAAACAATAACATGAATTAGTTTAAGAGCTTTTAGTAGCACATGACTGGCACACATACTCAAAGTAGCATTTTGAAATGTTCGGCTATATGACGTGGACTATTGTTACTAAATAGATAAACTGAGAATTGAATCCTGACAAACACAGATGGAGGTAAAACCTCAGTCCTCCTTAACATCTGGAGAAATCAGAAACACTGCTGCTTTCATCAAATTAGCTTCCCCTCGAGGCTCAAAAGACCTTTGGCATTACATGGCACAGCAAGGGTATTGTGAGTGAAGCACTATTCCAAAGAACACATCTTTAACACACTCACAGACTTCATTTTTCAGGACAGCTCTTGCCTGAATGAAATAGCACACCATTTACACTTACATCCATCTCAGGTGATTGGACCAAAGGTGGACGGTGCAAAGCAGAGGTGTTCGGATGTTTTTTCCAGCATTATGGGCATTGTGCATGTTTACTAAATCTGTATGGTGGACAGTATAGTGGGTAGTGCTGTCGCCGTACAGAAGGATGGGCCTGGGTTCCATTCCCTGGCCACCCTGCCAGGGTCCTTCCAGTGTGGGGTTTGCATGTTCTCCCTGAGTCTGCACGGGTTCTGTACGGGAGCTCCGGTTTCTTCCCGTAGTCCAAAAACATGCAATAAGGAGAACTGAAGATGCTTAGGTGTGAATGTGTCTGTCTTCTGATCACGTGTCTGCCTTGTGATGGCCTGGTGACCTGTCTGGAGTGTTTCCCTGCCTTACGCCCGGTGAGCCCTGGGACAGGCTCCCGCACCCCTCGTGACCCAGTAGAGGATAAGTGGCTTAGACACTAATGCATGACAATTTAATTAGGAATTGACAGCCAAAAAGCTAAATATAAATACTTTGAGCTTTTCAAGTGGCATCAGGTTGCTTCTGGCAGATTTGGGGACTCATTCAAGATATGAAAAATAGGTGTGAACAGCTATCAATTTCAGATTAATTACCCTCAAGACAGATGTACTACCAAGTCGGAAGGGTCTCTTGTATCACATAGGACGAGCCGTGGTTTCATGCTGCCCTCATATAGAACGCTCCCCCTGTGCAACAGGAAAGTGAACTAGAGATACTTCACAGCGTTGTGGACTATGACCGTTGTATAAAGCGAGATAAAGAGTACAAATGAAGTGAAATAAGCATACCAAATTGTATACCAAAACTATTGCTTAAGCAGCTTGAATTATGTCTTCTGCACATCCCATATGGATGAAATTCCACAAAATTTGGTATGTACTTTAAAATGTGATGGAGGAAGGGCTTGAAATTTCAAAATTGCAGCGTAAGTGCTTCTTGAGCAAGAGAATTGTCAGCTAGAGTGCCCCTATGGACAAGAATTCCCTAAATTTGGTGGCCATCTAAAGATTCTGCTATGATATACGTGGTATGAGAAGATTGTGAAATTTCCTAATCTTTGATTTTTTACAACATTTTTAAACAGTTTTCGAGTTATTTGCCAAAAAGTGATTTGAGGGCTTGTGTGTTAGCAGGAAGGACCAGCTAAGAACACAAACCCTCAAATATTCCATGTCAGACATGTGGCAAGATAACCACACCAAGGTCCATGTGGATTGGTGAAATCTAAGTGCAGACCAAAAAACTGGTGAAAAGAAGAAGTAGTAGTAACACTTCAACAAAACCTATATGACTACTGCTGCGGTGGTGATAACACCGGTGAATGTCCTGTGGCATACACATTCAATTCAAACACCAGCTAGTGAAAAGTTTTGCCCATTTTCATGAGGAATTATTATATGTTTACTTTTGCTTTTCAGTTGAACTAGTGTACAAATTACACAGTCTCTCTCCACCTTGCTGTTTGACTTCAGCTCTAATTGACATATATGCCCATGCCGTATGATGAATGCTCAGACAAATGGATATTAATCAGCGTTCTCTTCCTTTTGTTTGGGATGCTGTGATTGGGTGCGAGTTCAGAGTGCGAAACCCTTACTCATGGGTCTTTTTCTGGGAATCGTGGGAATGATGGCCGAATGGGGCTCAGCTGGGGGTTTTATGTTTGACCCAGAAACAGGAGATGAAGTGTGAATGATTCACACAGCCAGACACACTGATAAAGATTCACACAGATTTCATCCGGGCTGACAGGAAACAGTGACATGAATCAGAACTGCTTTTGCCTTTCACTATGTTCAGCAAGAACATTTCACACCAAGCAAGAACATCAAGTAGGTAGTTACCGATGTTATCCAAAGTACACACACTGTTACAAAATGAAAAAGAAACAAAAATGGCAATCTTTTTTTCACAACTATTTCACAATTTTCAAGAAATGTTACTAAGGTGTACTTTTACAACTAACTTAAGGGTCTTAAGTTTTGTTTTTTGTGTCTCTCAATGAGTCATCCTGTGAATTTCAGGGAGTCCTCAAACTGTTGACAGAGTGAGGGGACTTTCCAGTGCAAACAGATGATTCCACTCATCGAGTGAGCTCATGGCCCATCTGCGAGCAAGTTTTCCCTGATGGGCCACTTTTTTGGCGGGAAAACACTTGAGAAAAGGATCATATGCAAAATGGAGAGTATTCCGTACTTCCATCGTGAGAAGATGAGCTGTGTGGCCAACAAGAATAACCTGCCATTTTTTTCCTTTTCAACTCTACTCTTCTCTTTAACCTAATATATGGAAGCCAAACCACAGAGAGAGGACAGCAGTTATGAGAGCGGGGGAGTCATTTATTATAATCTGGGCTGAATTGGGAGTTATTTATTATAATCTGGGCTGAATTGGGAGTCATTTATAATAATCTGGGCTGAACTGGGAGTCATTTATAATAATCTGGGCTGAGGTGAATGCTTATTTAAGTCGCAGCTAGTTGATACCGGAATGTGGTTGGGGGGAAAATGCAACATACTAGCATGCTAGGATTCAAAGCCCATTGCTGAGCTACATGAACTTACTATGCAAGTGTCTGAGAGATAAGATGTTAGGTTAACGAAAGAGCACTTTTCAGAGCAGACCCTGCTTTTCCTGTTCAGCAATAGTAAGAACAGTCGTCTTCTTAGGAACTGTTACGGATAGACCACACACCCTAGCGAGTACAACTCCAGCCCCTATAACACACCCTTGTTTCATTCATCGATTCATTCAGTCAAGTGTGCAAATGCACAGGCGCACACACACTCTTATGAGAACAACAGGGCTGGACAAGTGTAGCAGCAGCTGCCTTTTCAGGTCGGATTTCAGATAAAGACACTCTGGGCTCAAGGCAGAGTTGCCCTCCTCTCCACAAACCGACACACCACCGAGCACACACACAAGATATAGAGGTCTACACTAACTTCACTCACAGTGGACAGGCAATTACTGCTATGCATAAATTACTTCTTAATACAATGTCATCCATACTGGCAGACTAATAAACAGATGTGGCGTTAAGGGTTACTTTAAGAAGAAGTGCACGAAATAAACAGATCTGCATATCGGTATGTTCTGCTGTATGGCTGTCACTGAAGTGCTGTATTTTTGGTGACAGAACCCGAGGTCACACACACCATGTCCTTCCTAATGCAATATGTATTTGGCAGGGGGGAGGGGGTTTCAGGGAGAAGCCAGGAACAGCAAAAGCCTCTGGTCTGAGTAGTACAGCTTACCATTCACCAATATGCATGATATCTGCTTCCGAACTAAACATGCTTTAAGATACATCTTGGAGAACATCTTGAATTGCACAATTTGTTGTAATGCACTGTAACCCTTTTTGTATTTGACACTACTGTTGACCTTTGAGAAGATTACACAGACACACACACATATCTGTGCTCCACTGAACCACAGCTGAAGAGGTGTTACTAAAGACCTTTATAACACCCCTCCAGAATTGATTTAGGATTGTGACCGACTTCCACTCAGTTTGTCTTTCACACTCTCTTTCGCTCCGTGTTCGAGTCTAATAAATTCTCCAATGGCTTCCTCCTACTTCCGCTCTGGCTCGACATTCAGGAAACAATCAGAGCCGAGAGAGACGGGGAGAGTGAGTGAGTGAGAGAGTGAGCTGTGGGGGGAGAGAAAATAAAGGGAGAGAAAGAGCTACACAAGTACGCATCTTGTAACAATGTAAGTTACACAGGACAAAAATGCTTTCTCCTTTCATTCTGCTTCAAAAGCTAGACATGCAGATGGGCCTCTCAGGGGAATTAAGAGCTCCAGATCCCAGATTTGCACATCATTTGGAAGAACCTGGACGTATAGAGGATTCAGCTTGCACACTCTCTCATTCATGGCAGCTGTAATCCAACCAGCAGAGGAAAGACTGACACAGGGTCTGGCGTGCGGGCCAAAAGACTTCCGCGAACTCCTGATTCAGCACTTTCTTCGGAAAGTCTCCAGGGCAAATCTGTGGAGCAGCATTCACTGCCTGACTTGGTCATTTAGTGGCTAGGCCAAGGGGCTGCTGCCAAACCCCATGAAACCTGAAAGACACGCACAGAAAGGGGAGCGTCCTGGCTTCTCAGTGGTGGAACAGCAACCACTTACAATCCCTCCACACACAATTTTTTTTTTTACATCCCTTCCTGATTTTTTTCTACTTATTGTATTCTAGTTTTTAAAATGACCCTTTCAATACCGATTGCCCTTTTGTATTGTGTGTATGCTTTTTGCTTCACCATCTAGATCACTCTATAACTTCCAACCCGTCACATGTCAAACTAGCATTTGTCTCGTCTTTGAAGTTACAAATCGTTGCACATTAGCTATTTGCTTTATCCAAAGGTGTCTTCAATGTTCTACACTTTTTGAAAGCCTGGCGCACGCTACAGGATTTTCAGATGCTGATTTTATTTTAAATTGTCAGAGATGACAGACACAGCCACAGACTTCAACCGACCTTTTAATTGTAGGAATGGGAACATTAAACCATTCATTTGAGAAGCTTATCCACACACTTGGCAATTAAGTAAATGCTTTCAGTGTGGGAATCATACAAAAACATTGTGAGGTCAAACTGGTTGCACTGGTGTGTGCAGTGTTGTGCACTGGAAAACTGTACATTAAGCATGGCTTAAACATTTTTGCAGAGAATCCTGTCTTTTTTATGTTATTAAATCTGGCTGATAATTCTTCCTGGTTAACTCACTCTCGTTGCCTATTATCATTGTTCTTTTAAAGACTACAGGATTTTTAATCGTTGCTCCTTTCACACTACAGAATTCCACGTTGTAAATATCAAGCATGTTTGGTACTTGTGATTAGAAATCAGGGAGTCTCTGATCCGGGGGGGGGCAATAAGATTAAATCCATAAACCCTGCACACTACAGGATCTTTTGGGCAGATAACTAGTCCAGATCAGCTTCGAATCAGAATCAGAAGGAGCGAATTGGACCCAAAATCAGCCATATATTTCTCTATTGCTGGAGCCAGCATAAGTTGTTCCAAACAAGAGTTTATGCTAAAAGGCAGAATGTAAATGTAGACGGCACCACTTCAGAGCAATTAAATAAGAAAATATACAAATAAACGTTGAGTGAGGTGGAGGGTCCTTTATATGTCTGACCTATAATCCTTGATTACAAGACATGGAGATCTGCTAATATCTTTTTGAGCTCGTTTAAAATACTTTAAGAGTGGTGAAAATACTTTAACTTTCTGGTGAAAATCACTATATACGTTAATGCTCATTGTAATAATAACCGGTTAGAAAAGGACAACAGTCACATGAACCCACTACTGGCCACTGTTAAATAAGCAGCTCAGGTGCACGTGTGTGCGTGTGTGTGCGGAGGAGTCCTACCGGTTTGCAAACTTCAACACACTGGCACAAAACAGTTGGTTTCAAGAACAACTGGAAAGTTCAGCAACTTCAGACTGACAGAAACAAAGGCTAGACTGTTTCAGCCAATGAACTGCTCCTCCCCTGGAACTGAAAGGCTAGAGAGAAGCCAAAAAATCTTATCTGCCACTGCCTTGCACAGGAAACGTATGTAAACAAGTGTCTGAAGAGAATGCATTAATTTCATCTTCAAAGTAAACACCACAGAATGCCACCTCAGTACGATTAATAAAGCAGTGCAACGTAGTATGTTTTGACCGAGGTGTAAATTCTACCTATTAAAAGTGCATGTGGAAAAAGGAAAGAGGGAAAATTTTTATTTGGGAAACCCTTCTCAAATGTTTGGGTGGCTTGAAAAGCGGAGCCAGCAACACACTGTAGAATATACGCAGCAGTAATACAATTAAGCAGCAGTGATTAGTTTGTGTCTTGTCTCATTTTCTCACACAAACACAGACACACACAGAAAGATATTTGTTCAGGCCTGTGTTGACAGCTGGGTAAGTGGCCACCATTTGGAGGGCTACTTCTGAGGCGGGTGCTAAAAGGCTGCTCCAGCCTGTGCAAATGGACAGGCCTCATTACATCCTGGCCCTCTAACACAGGCCAGTGAAGAAGTTGTCAAGTGGCCAGCAACAAAAACACACACAGACACACACAGCACAAACAGTCTATTCCTACTGGCCCCATTTGCTCTTAAAAGAAGGAAACGTTCCCAATATTAAATCTTTTTTTTTTTTAGTTTAGTAGATTTAATAATGTCAAAATCTGTAAGGAAGGTATAACCAGTGCTCAGAAGTGATAGATAATGAACAAACTAAGCAAATCAACCAAATTCAGCTAACTTATTAAACAGCAACAGCGTATTTAGTCAGCTACAATGGCAGTCTAGACTAGAACATATATTAACCTATTAACAAAACCTTCTACAGCTAGTTGAATTTTTTTTTTTTTTATCAATTTCAAAACATCTGTCTGCATCTAAATTTTATTCTCAATTTAATCAAACTGAACAAAAAAGGACTTTATCATACAAGCCGAACATTTAGCCACTTGTATCATAATTAGATCTTTCAGTATTATAATAACAACAGCAAAAGCATTACTGCCTTTCTACCACTGTAACTGTTCTGTAAAGAAAAGATCAGTAAACACTGATGGGTGACGGTAAAAGGAAGGAACAGAACAGGGAAAGGGCCACTTTAAAAGTGCACTGTCCATGTAATTTAATTGGACATAACATCACTCAAATAAGAGCAAGCCCTTCTTCAAAGACCTAGCGGAGAACACAGAAAACAAACATGCTATGGATCAAACTGAATTCCTAGCAGCCAGAGCAGAGTAAAAGCAACTTATGCATTATAAAATGTGGCACAAACACTGAAGCGAACCTGCCAGTGCAGCAGAACATACTGTTAATCCCCTCCAGATTTACTCTTGCCTTCAAAATCTAATAATAGAAGCCTCATGCCAGGCCATTCTCAACCCTGTTCTTTTCATGTGATAAATAATTGAGGCGTCTTTTTTTAAACGATTTTCTCACTCTTTAAAAAAGTGACACACTCTGCCAATTAATATTCTATCTGATATCTAGTGCTCTTGTTTTGTAATGCATACTGTGTAAAAATGCGCGCTCACACACACACACACACACACACACACACATCTAAACTATACTACAAAATAACCATAACAAAGTAAGTCACTGGTCTAGACCCAGGGTGTCAAGCTGAATCTTAAAAGGGCTGGGTGTGGGTGCAGGTTTTCCTTCCAGTCGAGCAGGAGCCACACCTCGCTCCACCTGTTTTTAATCAATGGATCTAATCAATGGATCTTGACTTTCAGTACTGTGTGGCTTCTGCTTGGTTGGAAAGAAAACCTGCACCCACACCGGCCCTTTTTGGATCAAGTTCGACACCCCTGGTCTAGACTTTAGTCCAAAACTCTCGTGACTCCTTGCCTTTTGTTCAAAAATGTTCAGATGATTGGTTTTTTTTGTACAATACATACTTAAGGGAAAAAAAGAGAACTTGCTGTCTACAATGAAATGACAAGTTCGGTCACCCAACTCAAATGATCTGGTCTGGAAGGCTTGGAGCAGTATTACAGTGTTACACAATGTTGATATTCTCTTCAAAATAAATAGCTAAAATAAATAAACAAAAAACTATTAGTCATGAGCCTCTTGAGCACTGGACGTGATTTAATGAAGGCAATAGATGACAGCTGAGCGATAATAGTTAAGTTAAGAAGAATGGAAAATATGGGCTGTTGGGTGCAGTTATAGAGGCAAGGGATGAGTGTTGGAGAATGTCGCAATAATAAAATAAAGCTTTTTTAAAAGTTATTTTAAAGTTACAATTCGCAAGTAAACATAAACAAACTGACCATTTTGGGAACTTCTATGTAATCTATCTGGTCCCTAATGTCATGGTCCATGAAGCATAGTCAAGATGATGGTGATTTAATATACTAACAGCAGGACATACAGCTCACCATATA
>JANCOA010000019.1:4952599-4968856 GCA_024363135.1 Leptodoras oyakawai | reverse complement strand
TTTTGGTGTATTTGGCAAGTTCCACTCTCAGCCACTAGATGGCTGTAGTAATAATGCCATAAAGACTACAGCAGACAGGCAGTTCTTAGTGCTAACGTAAGATGGCACTGCTGTCCAATTTACATGTTTCCGACTGCAAGGCTTTCTTATGTTTCTCAACAGCCACACACTACTTGGCAGATGGCCTGTGGAGGGTAATGAATTCTGTACAGTCTAGAGGTCTTAGTCAAGTTCTTAAAGAGACACTACAGCCACAGAGGGGGAAAAGGATCAGCAAAGTTGCCCGTCTTTGTGTTTTCACTTGTAATACGGCATGCTTTTTCGTCATCATGGGAACTATTCTGTTGTTCCTTACGGGGAAAGAAAAAGTGTAGGTGTATATGATGCAAAAGATTTCAGATGTTGATTTCAGTTTCAAATGTTTGCAAAACCAGTTGCAAAAATCATCCACTGGACACCCAGTAAGGCGAAAATATACAACAATGCCTTTGTCGAAACCTTGAACATGACCCACTAGTGTAAAATCATGGGAGCAGAAAAGTCAGGCAAGTGTACGCATATCAAACACACACACACAAGCACGCACACACAGAGGAATACATGCTAATAGCTGGCTGATGGTATCCAGGGCAGAGAGCAAACACTAAGAGGACAGGAAAGAGCCTGATGTTTGCTTGAACTGTGAGTGCTGAAGTAGCATGACTGTAAGGACATGAACTCACAAGACTGTGCAAATCACAGTCAGAGAGACACATGCACACAAACTCCTATCTCAGGAAACACAAACAATGAGGACAACCCAGGGAGGTGTAGGGCAAAGAAACACACAGACACACAAACACACACACACACACACTCCTAAGGGAGGCAAGGATGCCTCTGTGTGTCTCTGCCTCAAACATTCGTTTTCTCTTCCAGCAAAGCACAAACAATGACAGGAGGTTTGCGTCTCACTGTAAATAAACCCAGCAAGTCAAGGCCAAGCCTACTGAGACCAGGGAATCCCACAGGATAAAAGAAAATACTGTACAAGTGTGCTCTATCTTACACAATGTTCCAGCTTCCTCACAGGAAAATAGCTGGGATACAACAGAACCAAAACTTAAATACTATCTAGAATTTGTAGGGACTCCAGGGAGCTATATATTGTGTGCGTGTGTGTGTGTGTGTGTGTGTGTGTGTGTGTGTGTGTGTGTGTGTGTGTGTGTGTGTGTTCAAGGCCACGCCTGTGTAGCATATGCTAGCTTGCCATTATTCTGTCTGAGGCAGCTGGGCTGCTAGGCCAGTGTGAAGTTGTTTACTGTCACAGACACGCCACTTGACCTGATTTGCCCTCGCAGCCAAACCAGAATGACAGTGGTCCCATTGTAGATTTAAGATCATCTTTTACTTTTTCTGTATCCTGGGTTTGGAGCAAAAAAAAAAAAGAATTCTATTCCTGCCATCTGAACATTTTAGGGCATGCGACAACTAAAAATATTTTTTTACGTGACTGCGGCATATGTGTTTCGTAATATTTGCTGACAGTCAACGGTAAATGCAATTATTGAGGTACAAAGCTTGAATTGCCAGTGACACAGAACACAGGCATCTGCATGAAAGAAAGGTTTATCAGATATATCCTGTCGTAGATATACAGTACTGTGCAAAGGTCAAGAAAAGCCGTAAAAGTATAGTATACCTAAATAAAATTGCTTTCAATAATATAATCAAATGCAAATATCAATATATCAAATAAATTCTAACAAATCAGAAGAAATAGTATTTAAACAATCATATCAATATTTAGTGTGATCGTTACCCGAGTAGCCATGTATCAGTTGTCTTAGGTACACTGTTCTGCAGTTTTAATGGGTTTTTTTTTTTTAAAAAAAAAAAAAAAAAAAAAAAAACCTTTTCCCAATCTTGAACTATCCTGTTTTGTTGAGCCAATGCTAATTGTAACCTCAGATTCCTGTTCTTACATGACAGAATAAAAACCCAATGTGGTTTTCCAGTGTAGTAGCTCATCTGCCTCAGGGTTCGATGTGTTGTGCAATCTGAGATGCATTTCTGCTCACCACAGTTGTAAAGCATGGTTATTTGAGAAAACAGCCTTCCTGTTGGTTTGAATCGCTCGGGCCATTCTTCTCTGACCACTCTGATCAATATGGTCAAGGCTGAGTCTGGTTCTTCTGAAGGTTCCTTCGCCATGTTGTCTAAGAGAATATTTTTTCCTTGCCACTGTCACCTCTTGCATGCTTATTAGGGATCTAAATCAACAGTTCTCAGTTTTGCGGAAATGACTGTTGTTAAAAGTGCAATACTATTAAAATAATATCAAGGTGAATAGTTATTCAATTCAATTATCAATTTATGGACTATGCATTTTTCTTTCTGGTTCTGAATGTAGTTAAGTGTCATAAATCATAATACACTTGTTAACCCTGTTACCATTACCTACTGTTATTTTGGTAATACTATCACAAAGTTATTAAATATGATGAAAATATTAAATTAAGGTACAAAAGAATGAATATATTCTTAAACTACACATTGATTTCTTTACTATTTCTTTAAGTAGGCAAGCAAAACAATCAAACAACACCAACAAAACCTCTAGATATATAATATTCCATGGTAATAGTGTCACTATTCATTGGCTTTCTTTGATGTAACACTAAACCAAACTCTCTTCGGAGTACATTCTCTCTGTATTCTGATATGAAAGGCTGTCATAAATAGAAACAGGAAAATTAAAGGTTAACTCAACCGGTTGTGTCAGTTACTGCTCACCTTAAATGACACTGCCAGTGATCATGTGATAGCACTTCAGGGAAGTTTCTGTATGATAATCTTGCTATTGTTGCAGCTATTGGGGAAAGACAAAGAAAACTATGTATATGATCCAGGCAATTACATAAGGCCACGAAACCTTTACATGAATCTTGCTTTTATTCATTTTAAAGAAATGGTAAGAAATGCTTTCAAGGCAAGCATAATTGCCTAAGCACTGCTGCTCTTTGACGGAAACCACAAGACACGACCACATGCTTGGGGCTATGTGCCATAACCTGGATTAGAAAGCAAGGCCACATTTATAGTTAGAACTGTGCTATACTATACTTTCTGGAGTTAAAAATGCAAATGAAAAAAAACATTAGGCGAAATACAATGTCGATTGAGTTCACCTAACTCCTTTATTTAATTTCTTTTACCCTAAAAACTAAACAACTTACATCTCTGTAATATGTGTCATGGTGTTATAGAAAGATACTCAGTCAGTATAAGTTACTTCTTTATACTGTTTGTTAAAGAACTATGACCACATTTCCTGAACGATGTTTCCATGTTCATTATTATTTTTAAGCTCAGAATAATGGTTATTCTAAAATGCACCTTCATTTAACTTCCCTTTGAGAATATTGCATTGCTCTGCATGCAACATTGTGAAATGACTTAGTCACTGGCCTCCCGAAGACTGAAGCAAGGCGTAAGCAAGCCTTTGCCCTACTAGATACTGTAGTGCTGTGTCATTCAAAGGAAGTACTATGTGTAACATGGGATGTTCCAATAAAACTGAGTAAAGAATAAAATGTATCCATAAATTCCCTTATCACTTAATGATTTTGAAAGTAGGAATCACTTAACCAAGTCGGTTCCTGTGCAGAAATTTTATCTGAATTGCATACAGAAACATTTAGACTGATACTCAGACATTTCTGGAATATACACTATATTGCCAAAAGTATCCATTCACCCATCCAAGTCACTGAATTCAGGTGTTCCAATCACTTCCATGGCCACAGGTTTATAAAATCAAGCACCCATTGATGCAGACTGCTTCTACAAACATTTGTGAAAGAATGGGTCGCTCTCAGGAGCTCAGTGAATGCCACCTGTGCAACAAGTCCAGTTGTGAAATTTCCTCACTACTAATTCTTCCACAGTCAACTGTCAGTGGTATTGTAACAAAGTGGAAGTGATTGGGAACGACAGCAGCTCAGCCACGAAGTGGTAGGCCACGTAAAATGACAGAGCGGGATCAGTGGATGCTGAGGCGCATAGTGTGCAGAGGTCACCAACTTTCTGCAGAGTCAATCTCTAAAGACCTCCAAACTTCATGTGGCCTTCAGATTAGCTCAAGAACAGTGCGTAGAGAGCTTCATGGAATGGGTTTCCATGGCTGAGCAGCTGCATCCAAGCCTTACATCACCAAGTGCAATGCAAAGCATCGCATGCAGTGGTGTAAAGCATGCCGCCACTGGACTCTAGAGCAGTGGAGACCTGTTCTCTGGAGTGACGAATAACACTTCTCCATCTGACAGTCTGATGGATGAGTCTGGGTTTGGTGGTTTCCAGGAGAACAGTAATTATCTGACTGCATTGTGCTGAGTGTAAAGTTTGGTGGAGGCGGGATTATGGTGTGGGGTTGTTTTTCAGGAGTTGGGCTCGGCTTCTTGTGAAAGGAACTCTTAATGCTTCAGCACACCAAGAGATTCTGGACAATTTCTTGCTCCCAACATCAGTGTCTGACCTCACAAATGCCCTTCTGGAAGAATGGTAAAAAAATTCCCATAAACGCACTCCTAAACCTTGTGGAAAGCCTTCCCAGAAAAGTTAAGGCTGTTATAGCTGCAAAGAGTAGGCCGACATCATATTAAACCCTATGGATTAAGAATGGGATGTCACTCAAGTTCATATGGGTGCAAAGGCAGATGAGTGAATACTTTTGGCAATATAATGTATTGTAGGGGCAGTATGCTGGTTCAGAGGGTACCATTGATGTTTCAAAGCTTGTGGGTTCTGGGGTCACTCCTCAGATCAGGTTACTATCTGTGTAGTGTGACTTTGTCGATTTCCTCCAGGTTCTTGAATTTCCTTCCACCTCCCAACAAGATGGCAGTAGATAGACAGGCTCATGTGCATAGTACCCTGTGATGGACTAACATCCCAATCAGGGTGTATTCCTTTATCATGCCCAGTGATCCTATGCTAAATGTAAATGTCTTACATCTTGTGCTCTGAGAGCTGCTATAAACTGCCTCCCTTAAGTAACATGGACATTCATTACTGTGCCTAATGGAGTCAACAGCACCTTCCTTTTAGTGGTATTCCACATGAGCTCACAGGTTGCTCACATATCCGATGACCAGACTTGTGCATTTATTTATCAATAATTCTGGACTGTTATCATAATTTTCAGATTGATATTTTCATAGGATTATAAAAGAGACTACTAAAGAGAAAAGAGCGATAAATTGTGTAATTATGTATTTAACATTTCTGTTGAGCTATGTTACAACAAATTCCTTGGTTTGTGCTGAAATGGCCAATAGGTATTTCTTTCATAGGTATTTCATTTGAATGTGACATAGATGATGCTCTGAAACAGTGATGTTTCTCAGACCGTGAGAAAATGGCATCAGAGTAAAAGATCTTGCGCCCTCCAGGCTTTTAGTCCCAGCAGGAACCATGGCTTTCAATGATGTGGGAGTGGGGAGGGGACATTAGAACATGTCCAGATTGTTCCTCTTGCCCTTTTCAAACCTCCCAAAATCCAGTCATTAAATGTCATTAAGGCAGTAAGAGCTGTTTGTGGAGGCGACACAGCAGAAGGCAGGAATATTAGTCCATCATGCGTCTGCTTAGATGAGTTTACAGGTGAGGCATGCAGAGAATTATAAAGCCATACATATGGTTCCTGTGAGTTTAGTAAAGCTCTGAATGCACAAATCCATTAACCTTCCAAATTAATAATAAAAGTAACTAATATGTATAGTGAAATATTGTATGTAGCTAATTGTGCTGTATATCCAATGGAGTGAAGAATTCATGTGTGGTTTGCCTGAAAGGTCAGACTGAATGTAAGCCATGAAGTATGGCATCTTTTGTCACTTACATTTACATTTATGGTGTTTGGCAGACACCCTTATCCAGAGTGACTTACATTTATCATTTATACAACTGCAGTTGGGGGTTAAGGGCCTTGCTGAAGGGCCCAGCATTAGCAGATTGGTGGTGCTAGGGCTTGAACCCAACCTTCTATTCAGTAACCCAACACCTTAACCAGCCTTGTCCTGAGTCACTTCTTGTCAAACAGTCTGGCTTATGCAAAGCTAAATATGAGATATGAGAGAATCTACTTCAGTTTCTATATATGATCATAGCATATATATATGATCATAGCATATATATATATGTGAGAGAGAGAGAGAGAGAGAGAGAAATACCATTATGATTGCAGTACATGTCTGTGTGTGCGTTAGAAGTGTTGTGACACCTTTTACATGCTTTGCATGTGCGGTTGCAGAAGTAAGTGTGTGTGTGCGTGTGTGTATTGCAGCAATCATGGTGAGAGGAGGACAGTGTCCTGAGTTGACACCTGCCAACCACACGGCTGTGCAAACAAGCAACAGGTGGCCTCTCCCAGGGCAGACAGTTGACAATGTTACAACAGATAACATAGTGATTTTACTTGTTCTAGAATGACGCACATTTTAAAACTGATTTTTACCCTAGTAGATAACTCTGCACAATCAAACTACATATGCCATATAGGTCCAATACCCATCATAAACAATGATTGCCTGTGTACAGTGCTAAGACTTTAGATTATCCAAACATTGTTCGGAAAACAACAATCCAAACTTCACAAAAAGTGTAATTGCTTTATACTGCAGCTTCGTCTGTCACAAGAAGGAAAGCGAAATAGTCCATGCAGAGAGGGAAATTTTGCATAGGAGCGTCTTGGCTGCTTTCTTTTTCTCTTTGCTTCAACCCCTGGAGTAGTTACAGCTGGCACATATGCCCCTATTCCCTCGCCAGATACCCGGTGCATTGATGGGAACCCCTTGACCCCCCAATAGGTTCACCCCCACTCTGACAATCTCTGGGTGCTTTAGAAACAGTCAGCGCCCTTCTTGAAACGCTGCCAACAGGGGCTGGCCCTAAGCCGGCACAGCTGAAACTTTTACAAGCTCCCTGCTTGCAAAGGCAGGAAGGCAAAGACATAGTGAGAGATTTGTGAAGCCAGTCTCTCTCTCTCTCTCTCTCTCTCTTTCTCTCTCTCTCATTTTGCTACTGCTGCTGTCCTCGTTTCTTTTAACCATAACAGACTGTTGGAGTGGACTACTGTTAATTCTGGAAAGGCTTTTCTCCAGTATTTCTTTTTTTTTTTTTTTGCAAAGGGGGTAGAGTGTATACGTGTTGGCTGCAGAGGGGAGGAGCTGAGGAGTACAGTGGGGAGAGCAAAATAAATGAACATACAACAAAAGCGAACGAAGGGGACCGTGACATCATACAGTGAGCTGTCCTAGACAGTGCCTGAGATGAGAACGAGGGACGGCAAGCACAGAACTTGGCTGGGAAACACTCTTTTTATTTGTCTCTCGCAACACCTTTGTCTCAGGAAGAGGGCAAAATACACCTTTTTGGCAGTCACACTGGATTATTTTGGTGACACTTCTCTTTTCGCAGGATTCATCACAGGAACAGAATACTCCTGCTTTTACTCTGCTTTTAATGTACTTAAAAAAATCTCACGTTTTAACATTCTACAAACTCAGTTTATTAGTGTTCTAGCTAAAAAGAGGCCAAACATCCAGGACGGAAGACTGGCAGATTCTCTTCCGCCCATAAAAGTTGCTCATTTGGATTATTTTCTAACTTTTTCCAACTACTTTTTTTTTTTCTTTCAAAAAAGATTTCTTTCTACAGGTTTCTTTCCACAGAGCCTGTCTTGCTGCAGGTGTGATAACCAATAGAAAATTTTACCGTTATGTCTAAGAGGGCGCGGACGTAATAGGGAAATTCACACAAAACGCACAGGCAACACCAGGACAGCTAAAGACGCTGCAATGACTTCTGTAGAAGGGGAACAGAGAGGCATGTACTACCTGGGATGAATGCCAAATGCTGACAAAAGACTTCACCGCACTCCTTCTCTCTGGGAGAAATCATAGTTCTTGATTCTAATGGTAGCTTAAAGCACTGGCATTATCTCTTATTCGAACCTGCTCCTAGTACAGAAGCCAAAGCTTGTGTAAGTATTCTGAATATGATTCTGTTCATAGTTTTGTTTTCACAACAAACATGTGCTCCTTTTTTTTACCTTTCTTGGCAACTGTCATTGGTCATAAAGTGCTCATGGTGGGATGTGTCAAGATATGTTGTTTTGCTGATTTTGGAGGGAATCCATTCTCCCTCCATGCCTCAGGGCCCTGGCAGGCGAACGCCGCGTAGCGTTCGAGATGAAACACTGAAGGGAACCCTACTTCGCCTGGCAACTCTTGCAAAGACATAAATGCAGTTGCTTAGCCTTACCCAAAAGTTAGGATTTTGGTTCCAAAAGAATTACAACCCCCAAATTATTTTTTCCCTTTTCACATTGCTGTGACCTCATGCTGTCTCTTTCCCATTAGTTTCTTGGCATCATGGTCATAGTGGGCAGGGAGATAGGAGGGCATGGCTGCGGAGTGTTACTGCGGGCTCGGTTAGTTTCTCTCGTTTTCTTCTTTTTCTCTGTCCTCTTTCGCCAGCGAATTATCAAGCCACAGAAATAATCTCTCATCTCCTGCTTCTTCTACCTCCTCCTTCCCTGCCTACCCACCCACCCATCATGCTCCTCAGCCCTTGGCCCGAGTCGCTGTGCCATCCCGCAGAATTCATACTCAGGTATTTCCCACGTTTCCTTCAGTTTGTATACTGCTTTCCTAACATTTAACTTTCTGTTTACTCACAAATGTTCCATTTTTCTCCTTTTTGCGCTCGTTCTCGCTTCCTTTCGTCCTCATTGTCCGCCTGCACACGTGTCTGCCTTCCCTCCGTCGCCATTACTACCATATCCACCATTATGGCGTGGTTTAAGACTTTATTCTCTAGTAACATGCCATAGTGTTAAAAGAAATTCAAGAAGTGAAGACATTGCACCGTCTGATGCTGACTGCAACTTTGTCTGCATTCGTGCACTCACAGCAAGTGTGAGCTCAGTCATTTCATACATTTCATACTTGTTTTTATGATGGCGGACACAAAAATGAGGTAAATGAACATATACGGTTTATTGTGAAAGCAGCAAAACTCGTTTCATGCATAGTCTAATAAATTGCACTGCAGAACGGTAAGTGGCTTTTGACTTCTAAACAACCAAGTTGACAGGATAAACATAAAGATAACATTGTCTGCTTCTCTTGGGGCTAAGGGCTGTTAAGGTAATCTCTGTTCTTGGGCTGATATTTAACTAGTATTATAGAACTGAAGAGCAAAGAGAGGAATTAGCTCTGCTAAACAGATCTATAACAGAAAGAAACATGAAAAAGGAAGAGACCACAAAGTAATTTGATTTATATTGATTTTTTAATAATAAAGTAATAAAGTGATTTGTAGCTGGATGTACGATGCTTTCCGATGTTTGATATGTAAACAGTTGGGTTTTTTCGATCTCACCAATCATGCATTACATGTATACAAAAATGTCGAGTTTATCATTTGAGGGATACGGAGAAAACAATATTTTGTTATGTATGTATATCCTTTAAGTTCACATCTATTTCATTCATAGCCTTTTTTTTATCCATATACATCTGCTGAATTTTTTTGTAATGCATATTTTTAGTGCAGGGTTTGTATGAACAAGTGGCAGTTTAGTACTTGTGCCAATATACTGATTACGAGCAGCCTACAATCTGTATAGCACATAAAAGGAATAACTACTTTATGCATAAAATGGTTTAGTCTTCCAACCATTACTATGCTTTCACAAAGCAGAGGAAAACATGGATGTTAATGTTGTCCAAAAAATGGCGATGGAGAGAGATAAAGGGCGGGGTGACAGGCAGAAAATGAGAAGGATTTCCCCTCCCCTCTGCTATCCTCAGATGAACTTGTCGTGCTACTTCATGATATTTTCTTTCAGGCCTGCCATCTCTACTTCCTGCTATTTTTGTGTCCCCTCCTCCCCCCTCCCTCATTCTTTCTGCCTCTCTCTTTGACTATTAGTAGTGTGGTAACCAGGAATAAAGTCACACTTCCTTTATCAGGAAACACATTTCAGCTATGGAGTTTGATTAAAAGCACACTGAATTATACACCCTTTTTTTTCTTAACACTGAATATTTATTTGTGATGTGTCTAAGTGAAACGTTCATAGGTGTTGGTAATTGTTCCAATATGATTTGAGACAAGTTAATTACAATGTGCCGAGAAATACTTATGTGTCTGCTTCAGTACTCGAAGACTAGCATATGACTTCTATGAAGGTTTTGGCATCTAATCTGACACCAAAGGGTAACACTGACTAAACTTATTTTACAGCTTTTGTCCATGTGCCAAACGAGCTGTTTGACTAAAGCAAAAGAAGAAACTAGGCTGATAGCTGCTTTTGTTTGTTGAGCCACTATCAGAGTGATAAGAGTTGAACTTGAAGACCTCCATGCACACAGGACAGAGTCAAACTAAGTCGGCAACAGGCTGACTTCCTGTTTAGAGATGCTATTTTTGTGTGCAAGGCGGTTTCCCTGTTGCTGCCGAATGATAGAAAGACTAACAAAAATTAACCCTTGTAATATTACTGCATTGTAAAGGGGCAAAAACAATAAATGGACTACACCTGAAAATCACCAGTTAATATGGTTGATTAATATGTTTATTCAGACGCATAGATTACTATCTTATAGATTAATAGATTACTAAATCAGCTTCCATACTGATTTTACCACAGCAAATTTTTTTTTTAAGGTGAGGCACTTTGTGTATTGAATATGAACAGTTTTCTGATGGGCTGTTGTAAAAACCTGTTTGTTTATCACTTTCCCTTAGTAAAATGTCAAAGGTGAAACAGCTTTCAATTCAAAGCATGTTGAAAATGCTACAGAAACAAAAACCCTGAACTATTTGTTTGCATAGTACAAAGCACCCAAATAATAACATCTGACATCTTTTTTTTAAATCTGCATTTTAAACCAATATTTTTAGAATGGGTGCAAAAGATTTCAGAGTCAAATAAATGACACGTTAAATATCCATTTGAATATAATTTAAATTGTTTGTTCAGGAAAATATTTTAGAGCTGGCATGTATTTTCTCTCACTAAAGCTTACATTGTCACAGGCAGGACTGTCTGCAGTGACCCATGGGCTTCGGTGAGACATGTATTATAAAAAAAAAATATATTCTTTGGTGAAGAAATATAAAAACATGCAAAATATAAGCAGTGAATATAAGTCAATATAAGTCAAACAACCAATGATTTGAAAGAAAATACATTTTTAAGAAATCTGGAAAGATTTGCATCACATGCATTATAATCCTTAAGAAGGCAATCAGGTGAGCTGTGACATCACTGCCTGTATTATTACAGTTAAGACCTAAAACTGCTTCTTAAATGGCGATTGCTCAAGTTTCCAGTTCCTGCCGACTTATTTTAAACCTGCATTCTGAAGCAGCGTTATCTGCATTCTTCTCTGACAGCAGTTAAAGCAGTTTTCAAAATGATTTTGAAATTTGCATGTTATTTTGCAGACTTGATACCATTCACCATAGAACTGGTTCAACATCTCAATTAAGAGGCTTCTATTTGTCCTCTTTGAACACCACCCCCAGCACTCATGCTGTTCTTTCCACCCTATCGAGTAGAGAGCCGCCTTTTCCTGCGCCAAATGCCATGCCAAAACATTTCAATCACTGCCCCCATTAATTAGGCCAAAGAAGAATTTTGCATGTTAATGAGCTACCATGGTGCTTTTCACTGTCTCTGGTTCACATGCTAATTTATGCAAAGTGACAGGGCAACTGCCCTACCCCTGCTTGCATGCCAGTCAATTGTTTGGACTGCTCCCATGACCCTTGTCTGCCACCTTCTTTGGGCACAGCTTCATGCCAGAGCTTGGCATTGTCTCACTGCCTCAGCTGCCACTGCAGACACCGAGTTAATATGAGATGTGGGGTTTATTCAAAATAATAGCAAATGATCAGATAACTAAAGACTTTTTGATATAGTTTTTAATTGCAAATGGCAAATATATTGTAAGCTGTGCAGAATGTCTGGATTGCACAGACACTTGGGCAGGTATTAGAGGTTCTCTCATTAGAGCCAAGCTATCTAAAATGGCAGCAGGACAGCCATTTTGTCTGAGTCCTTTTTTAACTTCCTCTATGCTGACTACTAACTATCAATACAGGATATTTTATGTCCCACCGTTTGTTAAACAACAGTTTATTGCAGGTTTGTAAGGGCCAAGTTTTACAGAAAATGACCACTATTTCCTGGCACAGATTACTTCTGCTACATGCCAACCATGGAATGCCAGGGTTATGGACAAGGTTTACACAAACTTATCGTGCATTCCATCTGGGCTGTGTTATGCTGACTGATTATTTTGTTGTTCATTCAAAAAAAGGAGCAAAATGAGCTGGATAATGAAGTGAATTTTTCTCGGATTCTTACCCAACTACTGATCGCTGTTTGTGAGTTTAGATAAAGGAAATGACTTGACCTGACCTGACCCAAGGAAAGATCATAGATGATTGATGAGATTTCAGCCAGGAGTTTTGAACCTAGACCAGGATTTCTTAAACCAAACCAAAAGTACAGACAGGAAAAAGAAATCCTGGATAATACACCTCAAGTACACTGGATAATGATTACCTGTCTTACCAGGAATGCCATTTAGATGTATGATCACACTTTAGTCATTACCTGACTTCAAGCCAAAGAGTGCTATGATATATCTTATTAAGATCCTAACCATTTTGGGCCTGGCTTTCCAGTTATGTGGTGCAAACAGCTAAAATAAAGCAGAATACAATACAATACAATATTACTTTATTACAATAATTCCGCTACATTTTTCAGTCTAGGTACTGCAGCAGTACTTTGCTACATTTCATGGTTGTAATGTTTCATTCATTTTCCAGCAGCACATACTCTTGACTTTATTAAAATTAAGTTAAACATTGTGAAGGTGCCACCGAGCATAGCAGAACAAACATCCACACATTATATTTACTAACCCAAGCCAAGAAAACACAGAAATAAATGTTCCATGCACAGAATCCTGCAGTCGCACAGTGAACATTTACTTCAGAAACCGTCCTAACTTGCTAACACCAGTGATTTGAATGCAGTTCTGAGCCTTTGTTTTAATAAGTTCATCTTCGTTTTATTATTTGTAATACTGTATTACCTAACTCATGTCTATTGCATTTCTGTTAGGAAAAAGATGTATACATGGTTCTATGGACAGAAGTTCCATTAAACCTTTACGTTTGAGGGATGGGGTGTCAATATTTACATTTCACATGCTTAGGAAAGCTTTCGAATTTATAGGATAAAATGATGGTGTGTGTGGGGGACATAATGTAGTGAAATACATTGAAATAAACATTTTTGAAGAATTGTTTGTAAAATATTTTATGTAAATTAATTATTTCAAATAGTTTGCAAAATTTGTAATATTGTTTTCAAATAGCAAATTTTCTACAGCGTTGTTAAACCTAATGCTTATTATATGGCCAGAACAACTATTATAGTAACTTTCCAGCTAGTTATGCGACACTAACATTAACTTACTGGTAACAGTTACAATCTTACAGCCAAAGTTAACTGTTTAATAGGAATTTAGCTATTTCAGTAGAAAGAAGTTATTATGTCTTGTACCTTCTGTTTTGAATTCTATTCTACATGCCACTTCATTCTTCACTTCATGGATGTGAGTGTGACAGATGACTGTGTCTAAATGCTAAATGAGTGTGATCGTTGCTTTTCCCCGGCAATTCCAGATCCTTCACCTAATTTATATCAAATCTGTATTTTAACGATTTCAACATTTCAGATATTTGTTCAGGATTTTGCAATGTAATCTCTCCAAACAGTAACCCTTACTTTTAAATTATATATTTTCCAAACATTGAAGTAACATCTGTAAAAATGTACTGATTAAATACATCACAGGAAAATTCATTCAATTTAGTAAATGAAGTTCATAGTCCTACTTTTACCGGCTTCCAAGCTGCATAAAGTATGGATAGTAAGCGATAAATCTTTTGTGTATTGGAACCAGCAAACAAAAATTTAAGAAATACATAGGTTTAAATGTACTGTTCTGCGATTTTTTTTAATGCAGTGGGCCTTATCATTGATCAAATTTGTCAATGATGAATTGTATATATGTTCAATATGTGTAACTGCCTTTGTCAAAACTTTTGTTGCAAATGCAGCTTTGGTGTGAAAGCTACTGTCCTTAAGGCTGAGGTAGTAGATTGAATAGTTGTGGGGTATTAATCCTCCCTCTGAGATAACTATACAATCTACTGTCTTTCCTAAGGAGACAGCCTGATCAACCTCCTGCTCGTGACTGACTGGACATCGTGGTGATTCAACACCTACACATGGATACATTAATTATATTGAAGTTGGTTTCATTGTCATTTGTTCTCCATATATATGGTGTGTGTTAAAATTCTGCATAGAACACTCCTAAAGCTCTATACATCTGGCAATGTGTTTCCACAAGATGAGGTAGTAGGTTGTATAGTTTGTGGGAAACATCACATCCTATTGAGGTGATAACTATACAGTCTATTGCCTTCCTTGTGAGACACAACAACATGAGGAGAAAGGGCAGGAGGTGGTCCCCCCATTTCTACATAACAGCCATGAAATGCGGTAATCTACTTATCCATATTTCAATGTCAAACTTTAACTCCACCCTATTAAAATACATTGATCTATACTATACACTATACTATAGAATGCTCTTTGCAGTTTTGATGGTATGTAATCACTTTCCTTTTTTCCAGTCCATTTTCTTTTAAATAAATGTTGAATATATTGGTGTGTGTTAAGACTGTAGGTGTCTTACTCCTAGCATTTCACATAATTAATGTTCTCCTCAACCATTCAGTGATACAGTTATAGTCTTAACTATAACTTCAAAGAGCAGAAGTAGTATAACATCACAAACTCCTGTGTTGTGCTTCTGTATTCAGAGTGGCTGTGCTTTGTGTCACTCTGTCTTGCTGTGCTGATTATGTTGCAGTTCCTTTTTTCTGTTTACTAGGTAGCTATTTCCAACTACGGCAAGTCTGGTCCTTGCCATTTACGCTCCGATCCATGGATAGATCGCTGAATTAGCAAAGAGGCAGCAGGATACATGTTAAGAGTGACAGCAGAACACATTGATGTTTTGACTATAAAAAATTACAGTGTGCATGAACACAGAGGAAGCCAACTGAGAGAAGAGAGAATCAAAACCAGAAACAGTGAACCAGACTGTGCTCTTTTTTTTATTAATAATACCTACATTTGCTCTTAAGCACCTTCTAGTGGTTGCCAGATATGCCAGTACAGATCAGTCATGTTAGCCAGTTGAGGAAGTAAAATGATGACCAATAGGAGGATGACTATATATAAAAGAGATGTAAGATCTCAGATATTGGATCTTGCATTTTATGCATGCATCATCCAAATGATGTGGTGGAGATAAAATAGGCATAAAACGCACACAGCAGCAGTAACCCAGCAACCCAATACAATCTAAGAACCCGTTTTAGTCACTGCAAACATACAGGAGACAGGATTTATTTTCTTGTACAGTTTGAAATGGCATTTGTTTCAATCTGTCATTTTAAATTTTGTAGGAAATCTAATGAGGTACATTGTATTGCATTAGTAAAACAAAACGTGAATGTGCAAGGCAAACACATTTCACACACACTGAATTGCAAACACACACGATCATGTTTTTTTTTTTTGCACTTTGGTCAATCCTCATGGGTGTTATTTAAAACTATAAGAAAAACTGAACACATTTTCAGATTCAAGCATATACTATGTTTCGTGCACAACAAACACAATTCACCCATCTGTAGAACCATATCTGTAAATAACAGTCATACATGCCTTCCATAGAGTACTACTACACCTAGTGGTCAACAATGGGAACTGCATCAAGCACTAATAGAGACCCATTGGGGCAGGGATACCCTTTGCCACATGCTTGCTGCCCTGCATCAGAGGTTTGTGATCTGTCTGTGCCCACTAGTCTGAGAAGCACACATAGGCGCACATAGGCAATATGCCTAACTGCCTTTTATTTACGTTAATAGAGTTTTAAATTCTCAGATTACTACCATGAATGTCAGTCAGTCAGTCATTATCTGTACCACTTATTCCCAGTTACAGGGTCACGGGGGAGCCGGTGCAACTCTGAGCGCAAGGGCAGGAACCAACCCTAGACAGGGCGCTAATCTATCGTAGGGCTCATACACACACACATT
>JANCOA010000019.1:4935972-4946054 GCA_024363135.1 Leptodoras oyakawai | reverse complement strand
TTTGTTGACATTCGACATGGCGGACACTGCACATGAATGAATCTTATTCTCATCATTGTGTAAACTGGTTTAACTAATCCAGGGTTAACATTAATTATAAATCAGTTTAAACTCTGGATTTACTACTCCTTCATTAAGTCTAACCCAGGTTAATTTAAGTCTCAGTCAGTTAGGGGACACAGTCTGAGAAAAGTGTGATTAGTTGTGTGTATTTACAAATGATTTGTGTGTTCCAGCTGCTGCTTTCCAGCAGGGGAAAATTCCACCCACACCGTTCCCGGGCACTGGTCCCCCGGGAGGATCCCTGCTCCCACATCCTACTATCAGTAAGTCCTACAACTTTAAGAAATCTTGTGATTACAGGTTTCCACTAGACAGGAGCTGTTGTCTGAGCTCAGGGCCGTTTGAGTTCAGTACATGTAATGAAAGGTGTGAAGGCTGTTATTGAACCCAGGTTGCCTTGGAAACGGTGGTCTGGGGCTTGCTTCACCCAAACACCGGTGTGAGCAGTTCCACTAAGTCATGTTGTGTGATGGTGGGGAAGGGGTGCTGTCTTTCATGGCTGCAAATATTCGTGTGCATGTGAACGGCTCTTTGTTTGCAGGTATTCCTGTGCCTGTCATCCAAAAAGCAGGTTGATTTATTCGAGTGTTGCCACAGAGAGAAAGTATTTAATTTGTAATGAACAGAAATTTAGTGCCTACCATTTTTTTTAAAAATTATTTTGCAAGCTTGTGTGCACAAAAGGGACTCTCAGTTATGTGAACAGCCCACTCACCGGGACGAGGGTGTGGCCTCGGGTATCCTGGCCCTTTCCCACTATATAAACAAAGCTACACTTAGTAAATTGGGATCATTTTTTACCAAAGTTATAGGTGAGGAGAAAAGCTTCCATAAAAGCATTTATAAAGAGAATGGCTCTAGTTTTTCTAAGCTTATGAACGATCACATCTGAGCTTAAACAGACAAGCTTATGCAAATTCTATTGACTGTCTCCTTATTCATCTTTGGTTATCATTTATCAACATTTATCTAGTCAGAGTGCATGCAGATGCGAGTCTACCATTTTTAAATTCTTGTCGTATTTGAGGAATAGAAATACTTACAGTAAATAATGTTGATAATCACAACTGCACACACAAACCTATAGAGAATTTATATGGGGCATTGTGTTAAAACCTTTTTAACATAACATCTGTTGCATTTTTATTAATTTTAGTACGCTTTTCACTGTTTAATGTCGTTCAGCAGCTTGGTTATGTGCAATAAGGATTTTCTTTTTAGTCAGGACAGAAACTTTGCTTTTTATACCTACCGGTATGGTTGGAAATAACCAAAGAACACATTTAACTGTCTTAATTTGAAGCAGCTTTGAACCAACACATCATCTCAGTGTCACTGAAATTTATTTTCCTCTGATCTTGATGGCGGGCTGATTCAGAGGGCCTCACCTGCATAAAGTTAGGACGTGATGCACGTAAATTAGACGTAGAACAGCGTAAACTGGGATGTGTCGATTAATAGTTGTTAAAAGTACACAGTTTTAACGCTGAGTAAATCCATTCATGCATATAAGAAGAAAGTGAGTTCTGTACTGGAACATTATAGTGACGTATATAAATATCCTTTATTTTTATATTTATTTACTCATTTAGTGTAATCTAAACTGCACTTCCCTTTACCTGGTAGTCAAATGACTTTCCATTATAAGGAAACTTGGATTTTCTGTGATCCCTTAAAGTTGTATAGCAAGTAATAAATGCTAAGAGTGCCCCTGTTGTTGGATGGCATTATTCATGGATGCTGGCACTGCTGTAACACGCACTTCAAAGGCAAAATACACATTAGAATGTTTAATATCCTAAATAATGCGTTTACTTGCAAATCTGAGTATATAGAAACTGCTTTTGCCCAAATAACTCCTGATGCTGATGTGAGAAAACAAGCTAGTCAATAGAGTGCAGTAGATGGCGAGTCGAGGACGTACTTGGTATCTCGGTTTCAGCCAGCTGCAATTGGCTAATGAGTCAAAATGACCCCACTCCTGAGAACCACACTTTCCTTCTTTCACACATGGCAGTAAATGTTCCCAGACCCTGCTATAGATGCATCTTCCATCCATCATTAAGCTAGGAGTTTATCATCATTAAGCCCTAAGGATGTGCCGTGCCGTGCTCTGGCACCAGCCTGTGCAAACAGATGTACTTTATGAACTGGTGTGTCTTTTAAAATAGTGTCGCATAATGGACAAATGTAATATTTTGCACCTATTTATTTACTTTCATTATTAACAGTGTCACCCAAAAAGCAGCGAAGTTGGAAATTTGCAATTTGCTTGTGCTATTAACGCAGTGCAGTTTTCCATGTTCTGTGTGGCACAAATAAACCAGCCTAAAAATAGCAATGTCCTGAAAAAGTTTTTGCTGTAACTATGGAAAGTTGACTAGTCTGTGCCGTGGGAGCATCAGGGGCGGATCGTAAAACCCGAGAAAACCCTGCATGCCTTCTAGCTCCTAATTAGGCAGAACAGTTTCTGTGTTTATGCCAATGCAAATGTTAGGAGGATAACATCTTATTAATAAACGAATACACTAAATCTTGCGTGACATTTGAGTTTTGTAATTCGTCATTCCAGTGTGATACAGGAATTCGTTCGATATCTAAGCCACTTATCCTACTACTGGGTCATGGTGCCTGTGGAAGTGCCTTATCCCATCACTCGTTCACAGACAGCAGGGAAACATGTTGGACATGGCAACCGGTCTGTTGCAGGGCAGATGTTGTAAGAATTGACAGTCCTAATAAACACGTTAAAGTGTCGACGGGCATATTGTTTTTGCAAGTATTTATTGAAGTGTTCCTGTTCATCTGCTGACACTGAGAGTTTGGATTATAGGTGGACCTCCTAGGCCAGGCATGTTACCAGCTCCTCCTATGGGTGGCCCTCCAATGATGCCCATGATGGGTCCTCCTCCACATGGCATGATGCCAGGTGGTCCAGGTAGGATGACTGTGTTAATGTTATATTGATGTTTTATAGATACATCTGTGAAAAGTGTCCAGTTAAGGTATGCATGATGAGCAGGTTTGCAATAATGTCCTTTTGCTTTCTGCAGGCCCGGGAATGCGTCCTCCAATGGGTGGGCATATGCAGATGATGCCAGGCCCCCACATGATGCGCCCTCCTGCTCGGCCAGCGATGCTCCCCGTTAGACCTGGCATGGCACGGCCAGACCGATAGAAAGACTTGTGCCAAGTTTGCCCTCTTCTAAACAAAGACTCCATCAGCTGCATACGTTGGCTTTACCATTGATGGTTTTCACAACAGAAGGTCATCGGTTTTCATTTAACAGGACCCATCAGCTCTCCCTTTTTTTAATGTTGTTTTTTTTTAATCTCCATCTTTTTGCCTTGGGGAATTCATTGTTTAAGATGCAATCTATGTGACATCTCCAAGCCTGATTGGTTTAAGTTTTAGTGTTGGAACATTTTTTTTAGGACAGTTTCACAATAAAATGAAAAAACCTCAGATCTGCCTCTGCTAATTCAAATGTAAAAGAAACATGTAATACGCCAGAGTACTAGAAATTTCCAAAATGAAGTACGGAAAACAATTAATTGGCTAAATAGGTGACACGAAAAAAATCATTAAATTTTATTAGGTCATTTATATTGTTGTGACAACTAAATGAAAGGATTATGAACATTTTATATAACATTTTAGGTTAGTCCCCAAAATAGCCTTGGTCGATGAATTCAAGGATACAAATGCTACAGCATTTGGCAAGTCTCTATCTTGACATCATATCCAAATACTCAGTGCAAACAAAATAAAGTGCAAGCGATATACAGAAAATGTAAGCGATATATGAAGAGAGGGACATGCTTTTTTTTTTTTTTTTTTTTTTTTTTTTTTTTTTTTTTTTTCCTCCCCCCTTCTTTTTCTTCCTTTTTTAGTTATTTGTCCCATTACACCACTAATAATGAGTAACAATGCTAAGGTAAATGCTCATTTTCTGTAATTTCACAGTGTGGTTAAAGTTGAGTACCTCCAGCCCAAACCAGTTTCTAGACGTGGTTGCACAGTGTTCATTCTGAATAGCGTGACAGGGTGTATGTTTGCCAGGTAGCTCTGACTCGGTTCTAGGTTTATAGCCCTACTCTTAACATTTGAAATATTTTGGCTTGTATTTAAAAAATAATCCATCCAAGCAATTCTTAAAGCAATCATTTTAGTGATAAAATCCTGACCCCTTTATTGTAAAGCAAGTCTTGAATATAAAGCTTAAGGAACATATTTTGCTGTTCTCAGTCTTCGTGTTCTGTCTGGAAGGTCCGATATCTATCTAAAAGCCAATGTTAAGGAATGTAACTTATAATCGACCACGCAGGGCTTGATACTAAGATCCTACTCCAGATTCTCCAAATTTTCTATATGCTTGTTATTAAATAGTCAAGTAAACGGTATGTTTATTCAAACATATAAAAGACTAGCATGCTGTGGCTGCTGTACACAGACCCACCTCAGAAGCAAATGCTCAAATCCTCATTGCGACCTTGTCTAAACTCAACATAGGAGTAATCGCACAGTACTGGATCGATCTCCTCATGCTGTAATTCTCTGCCACTGAAGTGACACATCGTGTTCCCTCATTCACTCACACGTTACGATTCACCTGATTTCCACTTCTATTCACACCTTGGTGTCCGGAAACTTGAAAGGTGGAGTCAGCTACACAGGAAGAAATATATTTGATTTCAGAAATATGAAGTTATCCATGGGGTTCTAAATGAATGTTTTAAGTGTCTAGCATTATGGGCAAGTATTTAACAGTACAATGTTGACACAATAAAATTATTCACATGAACACAGTGATGAGACAGAATGTGATGGGATTGGGTGTGCTGATCAATGAGAGGCATATTAGGGCATGAAAGCAACCCAACAGTGACGAACAAACAAGAGGCTGATGGTGAGCGAGTACTATGGGAGGTACCATGTGAACGTAATGATTGTGGAGTTGAGGATATGCAATGCGCTCATGAAGGAACCGAGATTTAACAGTCTACCTCAGGAACAAGCAGAGACGAGCTTGAGCATGGATTACAGCCCAACACATACAGAGCAATCACAACAGGCAACAAACTGGATGATAAATATATTGCGGTGTCTAATGAGACAACCCACTGGAATGTCAGTCAATCAAGCAGACTAGACCTGTATTGTAACGTTCCCCATGCCAAGGGGCTTCATTCCTTTCAAAATCCTGACCTGATGAAGCTGCTGAAATCAGTCACAATATGTAATGATGATACAAGTTCACTTCTTTAGACTCATGATTGCTAGAGACTGAAAAGGAACAATGGGAAGCCTTTATATCTTATAGAGGTTATCCGGGTTAAATCTGAACTGAATTATATTCCAATCACATTAAGGCCAAAATTGTATAGAACATTATTCTCTTTCTCTCTTCCCTCCAGTGCTCCAGTTCTTCATCTTTGTATGGTAGATCATTTAATTCAGGATTAAGATGAAAGTCTAAGCACTGAATACTGAAATATTTTCCACCATCTCTGACTGAGCTAAGCAGGTCATTTTGACAAAACAAGCAACAATAAAAAAAGCATGGAACACATATGCACAAATGCTGTATTTACTAAGTGATGTTACAATGTACGAATACAAATACAAAACTGCTTAGGGTTTCAAACCGTAAGTCATTCAGATTCATGCTGCAATTTATCACACTTAGCCCTGGTAGTGCCACACATATGCTAAAGTAAGGAGGAAGAACAATGATTATTAATGCAACCAACAACATCATCATGATTGTTACATATATAAAAAAAAAACAGAGGACCATAACTGGGAAATCGGGCCTCATATTTGTGCTGTGCATTTGAACTTAATCAGGCCTCTGACCTGTTTCCATCTTTATTATTGCATTTCAAATCCCAAGTTATGTTTTATGCAGAACTGGAACTGAACATGTGTTAACACTTTTATGTTTTCCAGTAGGACAAAAGAAAGTAGGAGAGAGGAAGCACTGGGTGTGGATTATGAACAGAATTATGTACTGTTGTAGAAATAAGTGCTACAGAAATATGGGGCAAGCTAGAAATAATCAGCAGTGGAGGTGGAGACAGATATAGTGCCTGGGTGCAGAATGTGTGGAAATTTCTTATACATTTGCATTTGCATGAAATTATGTTTGACACTGGCACTGACAGTATTGCTGTTCCAAAACAGAATTTTTTGTGCTGCTAATGTGGCCTGGTTCATGTCTGTCAAAAAAGCAGAAATATGTAAATGGTAAAGCTATCTCAACTACATGATAAACAGCTACACTTCAGCTTGTGCTCAGAGGCTTCACAGAGGCAAAATCCTTTGAAATGAGAGGACTGCTAACATTCAGCACTGTGTTACAAAAAAGGTGTCTGAAAAGTCAGGACTGCACAGACTTTCAGACTGAGACAGGAATTTTCAAGGAGGGCAACTGGAGGGCAATGTCCAGGAAATATAGACAAAAGTCAAAATGTAGAGGATGGCAGAAGGCTCTCCAAGAACTACACAGGTGATTTGTATAGAGAGAGCGAGAGAGAGAGAGAGAGAGAGAGAGCAGGGAGCAGGTCTTGCCCTGAGGGAGGCTACAATTCACAGTGAGAAGGCACAGGGCACTACAGTTCTCTCAGGGAGCAAGTGGCTTAACAGGGCAGCTGGTTAGGGCTGTTGTCCCCACTTCAGAATATGGTGGTCTCGTACTTGGCACCGCAGGCCGGCCTGGAGGGGTCACGAGGGTCAAAGTGCCAGCTGCTGCCCAAGGACTGCACATCTGTCTCCTGCTCGATGGGCTCCATCTGCCAGGGAGGAGGGAGGGAGGGAGGGATGAGACTGCAAATGCTCACCCACCACATGTGCCATAGAATGGGCATGACACAGGAGAAATCACAGTGAACATTTACAACTGGATGTGGTGCTTGGATGTGGTGCATTGTGAACTGAGACAGTGAGCAACGTCCTTCATTCCAATAACTTTGCTTACAGAATGAGTCACACTGAGAAAGTTTATATTCTGCACTCAAGTGAAAGAAAAAGGTCAAAGCTTTTTAACTGAGGAAATTACATAATGTCATGTGTTTGTGTGAAAAGTAAGTTTCACTTTTTTAGAACTATGCCATTTTGCCTGAAAATACCATTCAATATCTGTAAATCTGTTAGTCATATATGTATGAGTAATGGAGTAATGGGGTTTGCTAATTAATTCATCCAAAGTAAAATATCCTTTAAATAACCAATATTTGCTATTAGTTCCAATTTAAAATGCTGCCTAGCCAATTATATTAGCTGCTGGAATCAATGGTAGTCCAGCCTGACATTAGCAAAGAGGTCTGAAAATGAACACTGCAGTTAGATGCAGACTGACTAAATGGTTATCTGTACCTCACAGTTGATTATTTTCCAATACCAGTGATTGAATCTATTTATACCACAGCAATTTGCCAACAATTATAATTTTATTTTCTTAATGATCAACCTTTTTAACGTTTTATAGTTCAATTTAATGCTGTGGAACGTCCATCAGACAAATTATTTCATTTACGTTATGGCAGCTATAAACAGTGGCTCCCTCATCAGCCAGGTTGAGGTTAATCATACAAAACATAGCTTGTAGTGTTACAGAGAAACCTGAAAGTGCAAATCACTAGCCCTGAAGCCTCGACTGTGTTGGACGAATTATTCAACATTTCTGACAATTTATAAAAAATGATAATCAACAGGGCTGTGGTGTAAGATTCAATGTAAACCTGGGTGATGTACATTTAAAGAAGGCCTACTTAGTCTTCAACACGCATAATTGTAGCTCTTGTAGGCACTTACAAGTGTACCATTTTGAATACTTCTCAGTATACAATAGCACTAACATCTTTAAAGGCTTTTTACATTTTTGCATATGGACCATTACCCATGGGAAACTGTAAAGTTTATAACCCACATTCTGAAGATGATGATGATAGTACAGTTATTGTTATATTACTATTATAAACCCAAATGTAAGACAGGGTTGAAGCTATTCAACATGACCGAGTAGATAAGTCCTGCCAACAGAGCAGCATCCCTGTGAAAGTAAGTGGCCCATGTTTTGTATTTTAAGGTTAATGGCTTAACAACAACAAAAAAACATAGGAAGAAAAGTATAGATAAGTTAAATAATGAAAACTAAAAGAAAATTAGTTAAAGCTGGACATGGTCAGAAGAGGGGATGGGAAGGTGTGAGGCTAGGTCAGAGAGATAGGAAGATGCAATGACAGAAAAAATAAAAGAGAGTAGAACCTGAACTCCAGGGCTGAAAGAGGGCAGCGGGAGGTAGGAGGGGCGGTGGGCAGAACAGGTGTGACAGTAGCAGCAGTGGCATTCAGGCACAGGGGCACCCTGTCAAGGAGGGGAAGTGAGAGCAGACGGACAGAAACATAGAGGTTAAAGGCCCAATACAACAAGACAGGAGAAGACAAAAGGACACGGGTCTAGTTGTTTTGTCTGGGAACAATAAGAATGCATTATAGAGCAGCACTTGGGAGAAAGTGCAATATACAATGGGGTGTAATAACCATACTACCCATCCTACTACTGTGCTTACAACAAAAAATAAATGATGTACATAATTTAATTCAATGACAGTCAGTGCGTGCATTCTGGAAACGGCCTGTAGTTTATCAAAACAATGTAGAAATGTCATTATTTCAAACTGTATCTTGAATGTTTTCACATTATCACATATAAACAAACAAATATGTCAATGAGGAAGAAATGCTTCTATGTGTAGTCAAAGCTATTTATTTAAAGCAGAAGACTAAAAACACAATCGCCTTTTGAACACAATCACCTAGTTTACAACTTTTACACACAATCTACATGATGACCAACAAGGTCCTGTAAGGAAACGGTTACATCCATTTTGGGAAATTACGAAATCTGTTTTTGGGTCACGGCACAATGAGGGTTCTGCTCTAGTGTACACACTTTCAACTACAGCACTGGAAGGAGATAACAGAAACACATCGCTACCCACAGAATTCAGCTGAGCACAGAGCATTCAACATTGTTAGTAAAGTGAGACCAAACAACACTACATGGCCAAAAGTTTATGGACACCTGACCATCACACCCATATGTAGGTCTTGCCACAAAGTTGGAAGCACACAATTGTATAGAATGTGTCTGTATGCTATAGCAGTGCAATTTCCCTTCACTGGAATTAACAGGCCCAAACATGTTCAAGTATGACAGTGTCCCTGCGTACAATGAAAGGTCCATGAAGACAAGGTTTGCCAAAGCAGCAGTGGAAGAACTTGAATGACTTGCACAGAGCTCTGATCTCAACCCCCATTGAACACTTTTGGGATGAACTGGAACACTAAATGCACCCCCAGGCCTCCATGCCAAAATCAGTGCCCAACTTCAAGAATACTGTAATGGCTTAATGGACACAAATCCCCACAGCTACACTCCAAAATCTAGTGGAAAGCCTTCCCAGAAGAGGAAAGGTTATTGTGTCAGTGGTCTAAAATGAGGGGACCTGGAATGGGGTATTCAAAAAGCACATGTAGGTCTGACACTCAGATGTCCACAGACTTTTGCCCATATGGTTTATACACCATATTGCCAAAAGTATTCGCTTCCCTGTCTTCACACGCATATGGACTTAAGTGACATCTTAATCTTTAGGGGTTTAAGATGATGTCGGCCCACCCTTTGCAGCTATAAAGGCTTCAAATCTTCTGGGAAGGCTTTCCATGAGGTTTAGGAGTGTGTTTATGGGAATTTTTTTGCCATTCTTCCAGAAGTGTTTTTGTGAGGTCAGACACTGATGTTGGAGGAGAGGGTCTGGCTCACAGTCTCTGCTCTAATTCATCCCAAAGGTGTTCTGTCTGGTTGAGGTCAGGACTGTGCAGGCCAGTCAAGTTCTTCCACACCAAACTCGCTCATCCATGTCTTTATGGACTTTGCTTTGTGCATTGGTGTGCAGTCATGTTGGAACAGGAAGGGGTCATCCCCAAACTGCTCCTACAAAGTTAGGACCATG
>JANCOA010000019.1:4852875-4866128 GCA_024363135.1 Leptodoras oyakawai | reverse complement strand
CGCCCCACCCAGGGATCGAACCCGGGTCCTTCTTGCTGTGAGGCGACAGCGCTATCCACTGCACCACCGTGCCGCCCAGGGACATTTGTATCATTGACAAAAACGCGGTGTCAGTCAGTTGCGGCGTTACTATAAACCTCCAGGCCGCTAGATGGCGGTGTGTCGGTTGCGCGAGCCTCCGCACTGCGCTGATGAAAGATCTCCCGGAAGTGCTGTAACGCGGTCCTTTCCGGCTCCGGTCTCTCAACAAGCGCAAAGGTAGACCAAGTCTAAAGCTAGAGAATCCGTCAAAAATCAACACAATCGTTTGGTGTATCGTGTAATTTTAGATTAAATCTGTAAAAAGTATGTCTTGTGTGCATGTTCTTAATAATCTTTCGTAAATTAAGCTTTGTTTCACTTTATTTTTAGTGGTGGCCCTGTATCGGTTAGAGTATGCTAAGACGGAAGCTAGAGAGCGTATGTCCAGGAGCAGCTGAATATGTCCCTGAATAGTTTACGAATTTCCTGATGTTTACCTTAAACACCGAAATATACCAGCGTCTGAACGGAGTGCTGGAAGTTTGTTGTGGTTGTAGTCAGAGCGCTAATGTTTAGCGTGTTAGCTCAGGAGGAAGTTTAGTAATGTGTTTATGGATGAAGATGATCAGGGTTTAAAATGGTGAAATTTAGAAGCTGCTTTTTATCCAGGGGCGATACTACTAATCAGTTACATTTAAGTCTACCTTTCACTAATGAGACCTGAATAAAAGGGGTGATGTACAAAGCTGTTCTCCCACTAGACTCTTAAAATCATAAACCTAAAAGTAGATCTGCTTATGAAGCTTTGCTTTGTAATCTGAACTTCTCCAGCCTGAATTATAGCTCTCTCTGTACCTCCTGTTGCAGATGTTGATGCCCAAGAAGAATCGCATTGCTATCTATGAGCTCCTCTTCAAAGAGGGCGTGATGGTGGCTAAGAAGGATGTGCATCTGGCTAAGCACCCGGAGCTCGCTGACAAGAACGTGCCCAACCTTCATGTCATGAAGGCCATGCAGGTGAGCGTCTACTCTGCAGCCTCATCAGAGTGCAGTCAGTTGCACGTCGGTTTAGTAGGAAAGTCTTCTGAGAGCTAGAGCTCCATAGGAAAAGATGTAAGAAATGAACTCGCTGTATGGCCATGACCGTCCCTCTTAGTTCCCGGAGTGCTTCTGAGCTTGTGCACTGACCATCATGCTCCCTTTCACTGGCTTAAAAATGTAAATGATGCGTTCAAAAGAAATGCCATGTCCAAAGATTTTGGATACAGTCCTTATTCAGTCAAACCACAGATAATATTGTTGTCTATCAAGTGACGTTGGTCCTCAATCTGGATTTCAACATTCGTGTTTATGTACTTGTATTAGTATCTGAAGACATGAAGACTATATTACAGAACAGTACTGATATTTGCCTAAGGGTGTTTTCATACTTGTTAGCTGTGTTTTCATTAAAACTATGTTATTGGGTTTGTTAGAGTAAGTGTCAACAAATAAGCAGATCGAGGCCACTTGAGTAGGTCTGTTTCTAAACGAATTCAATTACGGTTTGTTTGATGCATGAAGACGATACGAACCAAAGGCATCTAAAGGGGCCAAACACAGGACGTGATATCAGAAGATGTGACACTACCGCGCCAATACCCATTTTTCCGCCTCTTGCTATGTGTCTGCCAGGTATACACAACCCTGATAAGTTCATTAAGCCCAGTGTGGTGCGTTCTTCTGATGGCTGGCTCACAAATGATGCATCATACAGGCATTATATGCCACTTTTTTGTATATGTAATTTTTTCATTTTTTTTAGGCTTATTTTGGTTTGGTTGATAAGCAAACCAGGACTAATCTGTAACGATGCATCATTTTCTTGTTTGGTCTGGATGAAAGGAACTGAACTTCAAGTATAAACAAAATACTGACTGCAGGAAAGTGATGAGCTTGTTGTTGGCTTTGTTTAATGCCTTTTGTATTCGTTTGGGATTTGATTGTTCTGGACTAATCCAGAATTCTGGAAAAAGGGACCCACGTGAATCATGCAGATCAGTAATGAAAACGTTTCCTGGGATATCTGGGGAGTTTATGACCTGCTACATTTATTGACTGAAGTGTGCTAAATGTTTCTTCCTTTCCAAGTATCCATGAGGATGTTTGGCTTCGGCTTCAGCTCAACATGCTCATTTAGATTCATTCTGCTGATATGGAACGCCACAGGGGTCAAATGAGTTCTCTTTTGTGGTGATGATATGGATTGGGAAGAAGTTACAAATGAGTTCTTTTACCCATACCAGTGATGTAGATAAGATGGGTCCCAGGATTAACTGTAACATGTATGTAATGTGTAAGAATAAGTGTAGATTTTTGCTGCTGTTTCATATTCTGTGCTCGGTATATTTTCCTGCTTTTTGGTCCTATACCAATGACCTGTCTAATCCAGTCTGTACGACATGGTTGACCAGTTCCATTCTAAATGTTCAGAAGTTATGTTGGGTCTTCTGTTTCACCACAGTAAACACATTCAGTAACCAGGGAGCCTCAGCATGCCTTTACAGCAGGGGATGTTTTCAGATTTGCATAGTTCTTTCATTAGGTTCTACACAAGTGGTTCTGCTGTAACATCCAGACATGTTTCAGTTTATTCTGAATACAAAAGGACTGTGAGTGAACCGTTTGCTCTGCCTCCTGACAGTCTCTGAAGTCCTGCGGGTACGTCAAAGAGCAGTTTGCGTGGCGCCACTTTTACTGGTACTTGACCAACGAGGGCATCCAATACCTGAGGGATTTCCTGCACCTGCCCCCTGAGATTGTACCTGCCACTCTACGCCGTCAGACCCGCCCAGAAACAGCCAGGCCCCGCCCCAAGGGTAAAAAAAAAAACCCAAAAAACTTCCTGTTTTATTAATGAGGAGCTCATAATCATTGCTTAGTTTGTTCAGGATTATAAATGGCTAGGAGAATTGAGCCCAGTTCTTTTTCTCCACTCAGGTCTGGAGGGAGAGAGACCAGCACGTCTGGCTCGCGGAGAGGGAGACAGAGACGCCTACAGGCGATCTGCAGCTCCACGTAAGTACCCAGTGCATAGCGTCAGAGTATAGAGCGTTTACCCAGGAGAAACTCTAACCTACAACACGGGCAGGAATACACAGTCCTGCTATATTACTGGCTGTACTCTGTTACTTCTTGGTTCTTGGCCAGTGTTAAATTCTACACCAGTAATCAAACCGAGTATGTTGGTAAACAGCAGTGCATTTGACCTGATGGTTGTATGAAGACGATCTATTTCACTGTTTCTGTTTCTGTAGCTGGAGCAGACAAGAAGGCTGAAGCAGGGGCAGGAGCCGCTACAGAATTCCAGTTTGTAAGTACTACTGCTTAGACTTGTACAATTGTCTTGTAATATAGCTGTTCCTTGTTGGGGATTTAGGAGAAAAGGGTAATACTAATGACGCCCCCCCTCTATTTCTCCCTCCTCACACAGAGAGGTGGCTTCGGGCGTGGCCGAGGACAACAGCCTCAGTAATTTTCCACTTTCTCTGTATAATAAAGCTTGGAAAACATTTCAGTGACTGTTTATTTTTCTTATTGACTGTCTTCCGGTTTCCGGTTAAATCTGGTGTTAGCATGCAGCCTTTACAGATGTGTGGTCAGGAGTGTGCACACCTTACCAAAAAACACACGGTCTGTGAGATGGGCCAAGCATATTTATTGATATCAACATTTTTAAATGGTTGAATTTGTTTATGCCTAAATCACATTTAACCTCAGGCTACATGCTTAATTCAGTTTTTTTTTTTAGGTTTTCCCCAAAAGGGGAAGAGGGCTTTTAGTGTTTGAGTATGTCTGGATTAGACCACAGTGAGTGAGATCAGTTAGTTAGTGCATGTAGAGGGAGAGATTCTCATATTTAGTAAATTGAACATTTTTGTAAAAAAACAAACAAAAAAAATTAAATCTGGAGGTTGGGTAATTGTTGCTAATTATTTTAGCTTCCCTGCAACTTCCTCTTCAAATTTAAGACAGCACTGCATTTCATTTAAAAGCCTGGCAGTTCAGAAAGCCCCCTCTGGCACTTCCAGCCTTCAGGAGTCCTAGGAAGATGTGGTGTTGGAGGGAATATGATTAGTGAGCATTTTATCTCCACAAACTGCCCTTAAAGAAACAAGGTAACTAACGCAGCATGAAATGTGATTGTAACGGCCACAAATTCTCCCTGTACATCTGAGAAGTTGAAACCCTCACCTAAAAAAATAAAATAAAAAGACCTGATTTGGTCATTGTGGATTTGGTTTTATCTAAGCCAGTACAGAGAGCTCTGGTTTCCCCTGAAATGTCTGAAACATCTGTCCTAAATATTATATAGAAAATAAGTACAGTAAAAATAATCATGTGAAATACTGATGTTTATTGGCACATTTATATTACATTCTCATACTGATATATTCCACAATCCCAAAAGCACAATGCAAACGTTCCAGGTATGTTTGTTAAAACTGAAAAAAGGTCACAGCTTTATGGGCTGTAAAAGTGATGTAGGTTTTTATTGACAGCAGTCTTTTTTTTTTTTTTGAAGCAAGTAGCAAATATGCAGTGTATCATTTTTGTTTTGAGTATTTATTAAATCCAGCTGGTGTTTTGAACTAATCTACAAGTTTACATTCAGGGTCTGATGCATTACACTGACTCTGTGATGGTAGTAAGGTGCAATAGTGTGAATGACATCTGTAGCGCACATTTTGTCTGTGCAGAAATTGCAGTAGTTACCAGTCCTTGATTTTTGTTTGGTATGTTGGAATTCTTTTAACCAAGACCAGATCTGAGTAATTTAAACATGACTACAAAGTCTTTTGTGTCAATCAGTAGATGCAGCTTTTTACTACACAGAAGATTCAGTCACAAAAACCCTTCGAGCACACAAACGTGTGTGTGTGTGTGTACAAGAGATTGTGCTTTGGGACATTCATTCAAGTCTGTTAGAGCCTCTAGCCCAATAAGACACCTACCCGGAGAAAAGACCATATTATAATCATAAACCCAGCTATATTGAAGCAGTGATTTTTAGTGTTACATGAATACGATACAAACTTTTCATATCAATCAAACTCTTAATTATGAATTGATTCAGTTGGTCAAGTTGGACTTTTTTTTTTTTTGCTCAGAATTTACCACAAAAAATCCTAATGGCAACAAAATGATCATTTCTAATCTTCCGGTCTATAAATGCACATCAGTGAGCTCAAAACTAATTCAGATTAATCATTGTGATTAGGGATCTGATCTGAACAGAGAAACGGAGGGAAAGATTATGATTTCCTAAAAGAAATACTGTAAACCAGCACCTACAGCGACTTAAACAGCCCAAAAAGAATACATCCCCAAACATCGTGCTTGGGGGCTTTAACAGTTCCATCGTCGTTCATCAGAAACTCACAATGTGTACCATCATACCCAACATGGAAAACCACACATACTGTACTTTGTCTTTTTGAATTTTGTCTATACAGAAAGAAAAAAAAAAAGTCTGGCTAACTACAGTGGCTCCAGATTCACAGTATTGTGCCAACTGCTGCGTGCCATCAGAAGGGCAGTAAGCAGCCTGGCTAAGACAACTTACTAGACAAAGAGGAAAAGAGAGGAATAAAGGAAGGGATAGTTACAGTCCACTTTTTTTACATTTTGAAAGAAGGTCTCAGTAATACAAGCTTCATTTAGCTCTGCACGTTTATAAAAACAGCACGTTATAGTTCCTGTTGAGTGCTCAGCTGAGGTGCCAACAATTATTTTGAGATGAAATAAAAATTACTGCAGAGATCAACATATATAAATAATACCATCTCATCCAAATCAAGATGGTGTAAGATAACAAAAGGCCACTTCAGCCTTCATGCAGTTGGCATGAGCCTTTTTTGCAAGCTTAAAATAACTTGTGGGATGAATAAGGCATGTAGGTTTTCTGTTGAACATTCAAAGGGATTGTTTTTTAACCAAACCGAAAAAGCACTTTCCATGTTCTAGATGTATAATAAGAATAATAATTCTTTTCTTTTTAAATCCTGTGGTAATTTCTGGGATACGTGTCAGGTGGTCTGGGAAAATCCTTTGGATATTGCAGTGACTGAATTCTGGAAAAGGCCAGAATTACACTGAAATACACTGAAGTAATACACTGAAGTACCAGAAAAACTGGTACTGGAGTCTATGCAAAATACATAGCAATGCCCCCTATGCACGTCACTGGTAGCGTCCACCAGTGCGTATATAATGCGGTAGACATCTGTGGAAGCTTCTAGAGCTGTTTCTACTGTGAGAATTGCAAGTTATCATGATTTTCAACACATTTTACTAGTTGGAGCTGGTGAAACGGGTCATGGCATTTCAGAGGTAGAAGCAAAGTCTGGATTTTCATGTAGGAGCATTTTCAGGGTGTACCGTGACTACATGAATTCCGGCAAAACCTTGAACTTACGAGAGCGGCATGGCCGTAAAAAGACTGGGTGAACGTGAGCAGCGTCGGCTGGCAAGAATCGTTTCACTTGATAGGCGGCGCTGCATCGAGTAACATCGGAATTCAGTGCTGGATCCTCGACAAACATCAGCGTGAGGTCTGTGCAACGTTCCCTCCAAGATCCCGTGATGGAACCTACAGAGTATTAACTGCTATACCAGTTTTTCTGATACTTCAGTGTATACTTTGTCATCTCCACTAAAAATAATATTATTAAAAATAATACATTCTGTAAAAATGACACAGAAATGGTTTTATGTCGACTACCTTACTGTCTGAAACGATCGTGTCAGTTAAGAAGCAAGTTTAACGAACGCAGCAGGAAATGCGGTCGGTCTGCCTAAAGATGGCTAAAACCTCACTAGCCGAGTATGACTTCCTCCCACAGTAAAAATCACGCTTTGATTCTCTGATATAGATATGTGCCATGCTAAAATGGACATAAATCAACTTTAGCCTAAAGAATGTACTGAATTGATCAGAAATGACTTCCTAACCGGTGTTGAAGTGAACACTGAACAGTGATCAGTCAGAAGAGACGAGCTTTAGGCTTGTATTTAAGTGCTGTGATTGACTATTAGCTCTGGTGAGGGGGAAGATGATGATTATGATGAATGTGAAAACTGTTTTTACACTAAACACAATTACTTGAAATTTGGCTGTAATGCTTCTATCAAAAGTAGACCTTTTAATGGAATCTTTAAATGTCATTTTGTCCATTATTACTTGGGGTGGATGCAAGCTTTACCTGTGATCGAGATACACGCAAAGGAGAAATACTTCAGTTCAACTTCAGATTTCGACTTGTATGTCAAAATCTAACCACGTGAAGGGTTTTCCTTGGCCACCACAATATATTTGCAAAATAATTTGGGACAGGAAGGGAGGGGAGGGGTGGGGTGGGAGGGTCTATCACAAATAATGAGCTTTTCTTTAGTTTTTCACTCTTACCCTGGATTAACCTACCCCAATAAACAGCTCTGTAAAAGGAGACACTAGAAAATTAAAAAGAAGGGAAAAAAGGGATCCACTGGATTTGCACCCATTTTCCCAGAAGCTGTCCTGTTATCCTCCGGCTTTCACCAACGTCACCTCATCAACTCTTCAGCTTTGTCACTAATTCTTATTGAAATGGTTCTGACTGGTCGTTTGCCTGGTTAAATATAGAGAAATGCATCGTACTATTTTCAAACAAGTGACATTGAAATGACTGGAACTGTAAGGACTCACCTTCAGCCATAAACGTTACAGCATGAATGGATGCAAGCAGTGCACAAACCCCATCGGTTATCGTGCCGTCCTCCTGGCTTACCCTGCTTGCTTCAAATAACCTTGTAAGCATTTTCAGAGTTTTACTATCACCTTAAAGTCGGTGTGTTCTCACACATTTAGGCACCACTCTAGTAAGTAAACGAGCATCATTAAATCTGGGTGTGTATTTCAGCCATAAGACCCATAAGATATTTACAAAATGGCAAGAAGAGCAAAAAAAAGGGGGGGGGAGGAAGAGATCACTCAAAAAAAAAAAAAAAAAAAAAAACTACTGACACCAAATACAGGTTGAACATTCATCAGATCCCAAACTTGTAAGACAAATAAATATCAGTGCTCATGCAAACCAACTGACCTCTCACCAAATCCATCTGTTCAGGCAGCTAAGCATTTCCTTCTCATTGTTAGGGGTGGTTTTTCCGAGAACAAACATACTCGCACTACACACAAATACATGCTCACTCGCGCTCACGTACAAGAAAAAAAAAATGGATGCGTAAAAAATATTGAAATCCTCAAGCATAAGCGCTATGCTACGTGTATTTACATCACAACAGTAAAAAGTAGTTCTTGCATTCATTTAACCTCACACTTGGGTCACAAAGGGCACTAAAGGGAAAAAGGAAGAGGGAGGAGGAGGGATGGGGTTTCATGCAACTGTCCATTCGTAAGGAAAGGTGGGGGGGAGAAAAAAAAAAAAAAAACTGAGTAGAGAGTGACAAACATTAAATTTACATTTACAAAACTTTTTTGAATATTTACCCAACACTTTGTCAAGTTTGTGCCACATCTCTGGCACTAAAAAAAAAAAGGGTTGGCAAGGCAAACCGTATTTTAAGAGAAAAGGAAAAAAAGAAAGAAAGAAAGAAAGAAAGAAGAAGGAAAAAAAATGAAATAATGAAAGAATAAGAGCGAGAGTGGTGGCGGAAGCATCCGAAGTGTCAGTGTTATGTGTTAGTTATCTGATGTCAGAGACGGAGCTCTGATTGATGTTGTAGCCGGGTGAGAGGTCTTCAGCTATCGTGGCCACTAGAGGAGTGCCATTGCTCGTCAGGCAGCTCTCTTGTAGAGCCTCAAAGTAGGTGGCCTGCACTGGCTTGTGACACTGCAACACTTGTATGGCATCTTCTATTTTAAACCATTCCCTTTTTCTCCCTGTCAACAGAAGAGGGTGCACATGAGCTCCGAGTGTGGCATCTTAACACTAAAATGTTAGGTTCGGACCAGTGACCGGGATCACCGACCTTCAAGGATGTTCACCCATGTTGTGTAGCAAGAAAACTAATTAACCGCTAAGACACAAAACCGTTTTTCATTCATCGCTGAACATTCTGGCTTCCTTAAAATACCTCAAACAAGTTGAATCACCTTGTGATTTGGATTTGTAAAACAAAACGGGTCATTTGCAAATTAGTCTGCTGTTAAAAGAGCGCTTACAGACATTACTGAGCTGTTGGACTTGGCTGACTGGAAGGAAACTTCAATGGAAACGTCAAATGAAACAATGGAAAGGACTATAAAACCCATTTCAGAAGGAAAACCTATACGGAGTGCGAAAAAAAAAAACAAAAAAAAGACGACGTCGTCAGGCGTGTGTAAAATTTGGTGCAAGTATAAACAAAATGAGAAGGTTCTAAAAGGAAAACATCTAGGTAGACCAAGGAGGACGTCAGAGTGTCAGGATAGAAAACTCAAAGCGGTAAAATAGAAAATGCGAAACGAAACAAATGAAAGACAAATAGCCGGAAACGGGAGCCTGCGTTTGTGAGAGAACTGTAAGAAATCGGCTGAATGAAATGAGAGTTATGTATGAAAACCAGCGCTAGCACCTGCACAGAAGAAAACAAGGTTCCAGCGGGCTAAAGAGAAGGAATCATGGATGACTGGAAGAAAGTGATAAGTCGGTGATGAATCACAAATCTGCATTAGCCAAGGAGATCAAGCTGTTTTTTTTTTTGTTTTTTTTGATGATTCCACTTTTTTTTTTCAAAATATTGAGTGATTCCATAATTGTTTCCTCTACTATCTAGCAAAAAATAAATAAAAAAAAGACTGCCATTAATGAAAAGAATTTAAATTCATTTTTTTGAGGTACGTTTCACAAAGCAAAAATGTCAGCTATTATAAAATGGCTTGGTCTCATATCTGTGTATTCGCTAGGAAGTATAAAAACCTAGGTGAACATCCTTTAAGTTGTAGTGAGTCCAGAACTTTAGCCAGATGTAGTATACCATTTTAATTGTGCCACCATGTATTACCCTGATATACACTCAATGTCCATTTTATTAGTACATTCATTCAGTTATCAGCCAATCATGTGGCACCAGAGCAATGTGTAATATCATGCAGATGCAGCTCAAGAGCTCCAGCACAGATCAAACACCTTGTTGATGGGAGAGACCAGAAGACAATGACCAGAGTGGTTTCAGCTGTAGTAACTCAATCACTCTTTACAACTGTGGTGAGCAGAAAAGCATCTCAGCATGCACAGAATAATGAACCCTGAGGTGGACAGGCTACAACAGCAGAAGGTCACATCAGGTTCTGCTCCTGTCAGCCAAGAACAGGAGACTGAGGCTATCGTGGGCAGAGACTCACTTAAACTGGATACTTTCAGCCTGCAGACTCGGCACTTAATTCCCAGATCAACAGTTATTACTAAATAAAAAATGTATACTAATCTGCAATACTAAAACTTACCCTAACAACATACAGGCCATGGTTACATCCAGGCCAAGTCACAGAGATTGTGTTTTTTCTTCATTCTGATGTGAACATTACTTGTATCGGTAAGATTTTTAGGATTGTGCTGCCGCCACATGACTGGCTGACTGGATAACTGCATGAAGTGTACCTAAAAGTGAACAGGGACTGACATTTTAAATAATGACTGACACTAAAATGCTGGCTATGTGACTACATTACATTGTGTCAGCGTGTCAAAGTACAAGATGTCCCTAAAAACCAACAAACAAAAACCATCCAAGTACTAGAACACAAGTATATGCAAACACGTATGGTTACATTCCTGCTTGTGCTGTGTACACACGTCAAAAAGAAACCTGAGTAAAATGCTCTGGTGTAGTTGGACATCTGCATGAATGCTTGTAAGCACAAAACAGTTCTACACTTACCGATGTTTACAGAGTCTTCCCAGTCTTCCAGTACTTCTTTTACAATGAGAACATAGACATACGTCCTGTGTTTCCTATCCTGGTTCTGATTGTGGGGGGAAAAGAAAAGGAAGTGATGTTTAAAAATCCACCCTGAATGACATGCAGTTCATAGTTTGTCTCTTGTGGGTGTGAAGTGACCGCTTAAATGGGAACTATGTGCAGGGAGGGAGGGAGGGAAGGGCGGGGGCTAATTTTGAGAGTGGGGAAAGGAAGAAACATTAGACCAAGACAGGCTTGGTCTGAAACATTTATTCAAACCAAGTGTTTTGCCGATTTACCATCGTACCCGATTTGCATAGAAGTGAGACCATCGCGATTCAAATGTCGGTTTGTGGCTGTGCCTCGCAGTGTCATGTTATACGCGTGTGAAGTAAGGGCCATCTGTCACTCGCTAGTGTGAACTTAGGGCTTATAATTAAGATGTGATCTTAAAGGGCTGCCAAAGTTTTATTTTACACTTAATCAGATTCCTGATTTCTTTCATTTCATTTTGATTTAAACTTCGTTCACTGACGCTCTGTTTAATTTAGGTCTCCTATTAATGTCCGATCAGTCTCCAACTCTGATGTTTGCTGCCTCCATTACTTCTACGCTGGATTTCTCATTTATATTTGTATTTTACAGTGAGTGTTTTTAGGAACCTGCATTCTCGCTTCTGTTGAAGATTATTTTTTATTTTCTCTGATGAAATGCTGTTGAAACTGTGCTAGCAACGTCCTCTTGTAATGTCAGCGTTGCTGAAAACCAATAACTTCTCACAGGAAGTGTCAAACTACAGCACCAGAATCACTAAACATTTGTAATGATGTTATATTAACATACTCGGTTTGTTACAGGTTTTTCCTTCAAGGCATAGAAATACAGGACATTTCTTCATAGGAAACAATATTCATTGTGAAGTATTTTGAACATTCTGAGAAAGATGCGGTCGGTCGGTTTCAAGTGCCTCGGAGGAAAGACGTGATCACCCTCGCCCCTCCCCCTCCCTGGTCAGCGGCTGTCGTGTGAAAGGGCAGAGACGCCTGATTGGTGGGAACTGACCATGATTAAACTTGGGTACAAAAAGAGACCAAAATTTTCTATGCATGTACATTCAGAAACTCCACAACCCGTTCTCTAACTATATATTTTTCCATTACAGTTTCTATACAATTTTCTAAATGGCTGATAAGGCCACCTCCCCAATCACCTCTGATTAAAATGCTGCATGGCATGTTCCCCTGGGACCCTCTGCCCTGCACAGTTTTGTGTTTGAGCTTTGGTAGTTCAGTGAGTGCAGTGCATCCTGACTAGAATCACAATCACTACTGCAAGAACAAAGCATCATCAGTTTGCAATGTGATACTCACCTCAAATATTCCTACTAGTCTTCCTAAAACGCCCTTGACACCAGCCTGTTGGAAAAGGAGAGAAAAAAACAAAAACACCACCGCACCATTTATCACTCACAGAGCCAGACAACTGAAATGCTCAGTAACGCGATTCAGCAGTATAAACGGCGCAGAAGACTAAAGCCTGATCTGATCTGATAAACAGGGGCGATGACGAGACGCGTCACATGACGTTTAATGCTAACCTGTTGATCCGACACCACCACCTGTTTCGTCCTCGATGATGCGGAATGTTCGCCGTCGCCTTGCTACTCATCGCGCAACATACATTTTCGAAGCAGCAACCTTGCAGACACCACCGTTCACAACTTACCCGAGGACACATCTCTCTATTCTTAAGAAAGAAGGGCGAAATGCTCTGAATAAACACTGACGATGGGTAAACTAGGTTTAATCAATCAGTGTTTGGAAGACCTGTATCTTTAAGAGTTCGTTCTGAGATTCTGTCTTCTCTTGGGTTTCAACATCTAATCAAGCAAAGTTTTCGAGATCTCTTAAGACAAAAAGTCATTAGTGTGGAAACTGCGAAGTCGGTGGAAATTGGAGATCTTCTCTTCTCTACCTGAACGCCTGAGAGGTGTGGGCAGGCTTGTAGCAGTTTTACAAAGAATCAGAAAGCACAATTCTCATTATAAAAGAGGAATTGCTGGTCACAGTCTAGCTATTCATTTTTATTTTACCTCATTAGTTTGACCGTTTTTTATTTTTATTTTGTACTTCAATTCAATTTTTTTATTATAAGTCTTATTTTCTCTTCTCTGTATTTGAATGTGTTCGACTAAACACTACAGCTGCTCTGTAAAGCTCTTTTTTTTTAATTACAGTCAGTCAGTCAGTCATTTTCTGTACCGCTTATTCCCAGTTACGGGGTCACGGGGGAGCCGGTGCCCAGCCGGC
>JANCOA010000019.1:4566385-4578573 GCA_024363135.1 Leptodoras oyakawai | reverse complement strand
AGCAAGTCTTTGTGATGTATCAAGAGCCACGGTATCCAGGGTAATGTCAGCATACCAGGAAACGTTTTCCACCACCGTATCACGTGACCTGGCCACTATCCTGCAAGAAGAATGGCTTCAAATCCATCATACTAATACATTATTGTGGTCTAAAATGACAGGTGTTTCAGTTTCATTGTCTAACCCCTGTATGTTCATTCATGCACTTATTCACTCATCAGTGCAATGTATAAAGGATAATGTTCACAAGATGTCATCTTGTTGATCACAGTATCTCAAATAACCACTCAAAAGCCCAGCCAAAGCCTCCGATTCCTGTTCTTGACTGACAAGAGTCTGCCCAGCAGTGCTGTTCAACATTACATGTTCGGAGATGCTTTTCTGTTCAGCACGGTTGTAATGAGTGGTTGTTTGTATTCCTGAGAGTTCAATCCACTCCAGCTTAACCAAGCCTTCTCATTCACAGAACTGCTGGATGTTTTCATGTTTTCCACACAATTCCCTGAACAGAGATCATTCTAATGTTTGATGTGAACAAACCTGAAACTATTGACCCGTATCTGCTCGATTTTCTGCATCATGCTGTTGCCACGTGTTTGGCTAAATGGATAATTGCATGATGTAGAGGGGGGGTGTTTGTATTTGTAAAATGAACTGTGAATGTCTACAACAGTCTTCACATACCTGATGAAGGGGGTGAATAGAACCTTAAACGAGTTCCAGGTCACAAATAGGTCAAGCTAAAATAATTGCATATTCCTGTGGCTAATGGGAGCATTACTTCTAACACAAGTACACCGATTCCTAAAATGCTTCTGCTCTACAGGTTGATCCATGCTAAACGATTAAACAACACCAACTTGCTGTTCGTGGTGGCTGAGAAGCTGCCCTGCAACACATGCGAGATAGAGAAACTGTCTCAGGGTGAGAAAGAATGTATCCTTCCACAAATGATGACGTTTGAAGAAATTTGGGATTAGTTTTTAACACTTAAGATGAGATTTAGGGGCTGGAGAGGTACTTCGCCAGGAAAATTCATTCATTCATCTTCACTTGAGTGTGGCAGTGGATCCATAGCCTAACAATGGACACTAGGCAAGAATACCCCTTGGATGGGACACCAGTACATTTCTTGGGAGGTGGAAGGAAATCCAGTAGAAAACCCAAAATGATACGAACCGAAGCTTCACACAATAACCCAAGTGAGGCTCGAACCAAGGACCGACCTACCACTAGACGTAGCCCATAGCGGTATGAGAGAAAGTGAATATCTATATATTTATCAGTTGCAGTACCCCCTATGGATGCAATGCCCTGAATTTTGGTGTGCCTCAAAAGAATGTGGTAGTAATACAGGGTGTGAAATTTCATAACGTTTAAGTCTTTACATAGCAAGATATTGGCTAGTGATAAACATTTGCCTTGAATATTATTCACTAGGTGGCGCTACTCCACAAATGAATTAGGGTAATGCACGTCCTAGGGTTTTGAGTCTAAAGGGGGAACTAGCATGAAGGTAAACACATGAACAAGTCACCATGAGAACGTCCTTAACATCTTTTTCAGTTAAACAGGAAGACCCGTGTCTGGACATGCCACTACCTCGGTATAGAAAAGGGCCCTCTACTTGTTTCGATTACAATGTTGCAGTATGTACACATGCACACAAACACATACATATACACATGTTGACTACAAAACATACATACAGTATATCGACCAGCTATATGATTAAAACCACCTCCTTGTATCTACACTCTGTCCATTTTATCAGCTCCACTGACCATACAGGTGCACTGTAATTATACAGATTTTTCTGCAGACCTTGTTAGCCCCCTTTTATACTGTTCTTCACTGGTCAGGACCACCACAGAGGAGGCATTATTTGGGTGGTGGATGATTCTCAGCACTGCAGTGACTCTAATGTGGTGGTGGTGTTGTGTTAGTGTGTGTTGTACTGGTTGGATTGTATCCTGTGCACTGCAGTGCTGCTGAAGTTTCTAAACACTGTGTCCTCTCTATTAGACACACCTACCTAGTTGCTCCACCTTGTAGATGTAAAGTCAGAGACAGTAGCTCATCTGTTGCTGCACAGTTTGTGTTAGTCATCTGCTAGTCCTTCATCAGTGCTCACAGGATGCTACCCACAGGACACTATTGGATGGATATTTTTGGTAGGTGGACTATTGTCAGTCCAGCAGTGACATTGAGGGGTTTAGAAACTCCAGCAGCACTGCCGTGTCTGATCCAGTCGTATCAGGTCCTGTGCAGAAAAACGGATGGGCTACAGTCTCTATCATACAAGTGTACGGTCAGTGGAGCTGATAAAATGGACAAAGAGTGTAGATACAAGGAGTTGGTTTTAATGTTATGGCTGATATATACATATACATGAATATAAGTAATGAGTGCTTATTACTTTGTTATATACTAATGAATAAATAATACAATGGCATATAAATAGTATGGCTTGTTAATGCTGTTCCCTTTCACTCTTTTACAGGAGAACACAACAGATTGTGGGCGAGGACACTCCTTCCGCCCATCCATCCACACTTTACTCCTCCTCCAGCTCCTTGTCCTCTCTCTCATGGCTTGCCCCCATGTTTTGCCTTTCTCTCTTTAACTCCTTCTACTGCCCATCTCTCTCTCTCTTCGCCCTAATCCCATATTTCCTTCCCTTGCTCTAGTCATAGGCATTCAAGGGACTTCCTGTTGCCCCCATACGGAAGCCCGGCATACTCTATCATCCACTTTGCTTCACAGGTTGCTGCTTAGTGACCAGCGCAGGACTTCAATCAGCAGCTTTTCCAAGAGGAACGTTCCTTAAGGGGGAAGCAGCTGAAGAAGTCCAAATGTCGAAATGCAATCTTTTAAGCATTATTAAGGCAACGGCAGGAGTAAAAAAAAAAAAAAAAACATCTAGAAGCTATTGAAACAGAGGTAGTGTAGAAGAAAATGGAATACGCTCCCCCGTCCTCGCGGTACAACCTGCCTTTACAGACGTTTGTGTAGTAAATGCATTTGATCAGACGCTCATCTTAACAGTTTAAGCCGCAGTCCTCACTCTCCTCTTCATCCTTTGACTCGAATTGCCTAAATTGACATGACACAACTTTCTGCCATTTTCTAGGAATCAGTAACAAAATGAAACAAAGTCAAAGCAAACCCCACAGTAATAAGAACCTGTGAGTATTTCAAGCATATCACCACGTGTTAGGATATATCCAGAGCAGAAAGAACGATAGAACTTATCTAAAAAAAAAAATAAAGAAGATATCATTTATCATGTGTTTATATATGCACTAGATCTAATTCTTGCCAAAATGAGATAGACTTGTGGTGTGGTCTTATTTTTCTAGCCAAATTATGAGGAGGCGAAACAAAAAAAAAAATGCGAGGGAAACGACTTGCAGAAAGAATGCAAGACCTCACGTGGAGATCAGGCCCGGATTTCAGTTCGTCTCTTTCTTATTTCGACGTTCTTTCATTAGTCATAAGGGCTTCAGGAAGCATATCATCCTGTTCGTCTGGTCAGCATACACTAAAAAGGAACTAAAAAATGGTTTTAATCAAACGTGGAACTTTGACTTTAAGTGCCGTCCAGTGTAAATATCCAGTGTTTAGAAACGAACTGGAATTCCAGCTTGAACTCTGCCATCATCAGTAGATGTGTGTTTACAGGGTAGCCATTTTACACCGAAACTTTTTTTTTTTTTTTTTTTTTACAACAGTCAGTATTTCAGTAGACTGCTCGACCTGGCTAACGATCTGTTAGTGAATATTACAACCGTGAAAACATTGTTTGCTTTTCCAAAGTTACTCTTATGATTTAGAGCGCATATAATTATGGATTGAGCTTGTAGTGGTGACTCCGACATCAGTTTTCTTTCTATTTTATTTATTGTGTATTATGATATAATGAAAACGTAGTAAAGCCTGCTGAGGGCCCAGCTCCTCTAACGTTGCATTTCGTCCCCTCTCGCTCGCTCTCTGTTGTGCCTTGATGCACTTCTGTATCATTACAGAGTAGATGCTCCACTTTCTAAAGGTAGGGAATCTCCGCATGCTGGCCCTAAGAGTGATTATTGACTACGGCGTGTAGTTCGGCTCACGCAGAGACCTCGCTGACCTATAAGCATATGCGTTTGGATTAGTAGTATATTATTTGCCATAGCTTTCGAATTAAACCAGAAGTAGTCTGCTTTTCCGTCATGCTGAAGGTCTTCTGTCTTCTTTCACCCTAGTCTAAGCCCTTCAAGATTTTTAAAGGCATCAAAACATGTTAGGACCTAGAACTATAAAAATATCTCTTGATCGAAATCACGGTCTGGGTTCCGTTTCTTTCGGATGTCTTTCAAAGGGGCAGCCAGTATTATTATAGTATATACTAACAAAACTGATCACTGTTTAATACACTGTGGAGTCTGATCTCGAAGTGATTGTTTAGGATTATATAGTTGATTTTTTTTTTTTTTTTCCCAGTCTTTTTTCAGCTATGAATATTCAGTAAACTGTATGTAGGGTGGCAGAATTGGTGACTCTTCATTGCCAGCATCCTCTGGTCAGAGGTCATAAAGCTCTTTGTGTACGTGTATGCGTGTGTCTGGACCCGTGTACGTGTCGTCTGCTTATGATGCAGCAAGTTATGATGTATTTGAACAGGTGTCAGAACGAAGTGACTATTAAAGCGTCCGAGGTGTACTGCCAGGAAAAAAAAAAAAACCTAAGTCGCCCCATTTGCCACACGTGTCCGTCCGTCCGTCAGTACGTCAGCCTGCAACGCTTTTCGTCTTTTATACTTTCAGCTATTCTTCTTTCCGTCCGCCAACACCTTTCTCCATGTTTCTGCCTAGCACCAGAAGAAAGTGCATGCTCAAATAAAAGCATACACATAAACTTCCCCGCCTGTGACTATGTTCACAGTGCGTAACGAGCGATGTAATTGACTGTTAACATTAGACAGCAACCACTCATAAAAGAACAGCGTTTCTGGTGATTGCAATGGATTCCTCTTTTAAATATCAGCCCTCCATCATCATCAGTGCTAATCAATCACAGCTCCATATAGAGCGTTTTGGTGTAAAGGTCAACTATTAATCTACACGTTATCATTAACGAGCGTGCATAAATACATGCCATACTCTAACAGCTATGCGCTCTTTTACTATTCGTGTACTATTACGACCTGCTCCCCCACCGGCATCCGAAACCCAAATCATTAGTAGACGCACAGCGTCTTCTCAGTCTTCTCACTTAACAGCCCATTTCCACACACGTGAACCCGCGCACAGGGAAACGTACATCAACACACGGTACTCTGATACGTCTAGACAAGTTAATGCCTTATGCTTTGTCCTGTTGTGAATCACATCTAAACTTTGCCTCTTGATCCGTTTTACAAAAAAAAAAAAAAAAAATTCACTCGTCCTAATATGAAAAAAAAGTCAAAGCTGCCTAAGAGACGCTAAGATATTTTGACTAGACACTGAAATTAAACTGTGAGTGTGCATCTGTGTCACTATTCCACATACACCGGGAAGAGAGGTTCGTGTTATTCAGTGGTTTAAAATAATTTTTTTGCCAAAAAAAAAAAAGGTGTTTAAAAAAAAAAAAAGAGGATAAAAGGAAGAGGTAGTCTGGAGGGGAGATACCTGTCCCATGATCCACCCTGAATGGGGGGGTCTTTTTTATTAAATCAGCCTTTCCTCTCCGGAGTAGGTGTGCTTCAGTGGGAGAGCCGCGTGTGTATGTGACTCTGTAGTCCTTAGTCTGGTGCTCTGTGACAAATGTGTGGGGAAAAATAACTAAATAAATAAGTAAATAACTAAAAAAAAGAAAAGTAATCCGTCAAAGGTGAATTTACCAAGTGAGGTTTTTCAAAAAAAAAAAAAAAAAAAAGAAAGAAATAAAATATAGGAAAACTGTACTGCTGATAATCATGAGTGTGAGGTCTGCCATCACAGTGGGAGTTTCTGTAGTTTGTTTGTTGGATTGTGTGTGTGTGTATGGAGCTAACACCACTGGCTCTTTGGACACTGGTCTCTGTTGCTCCATTCTTTTGTACAGAAGAAAAAAAAACGATAAGGGAAACATTTGTAAAATATTGTGTCTGTGACTCCTTGTAAAATATTTTCAAATTGTTTATTACAGAGAATCAGTTATTAAATAATGTTCATATTTTTCACTTCAGGCCAGTGTGTTGTGTTTATTGTTTTTTTTTTAAAGCACAAATCGGTTTGTACAGTACGTCATTCGCCTCACGTTATGTAGTACTCAGACATTGTGCCATACTTTATTTATTACAATGCTGTAGTGAGTTTTTCATCAGATAAATGATAAGTACTGATATTTATTTAAGCCTGACGTGTATATATATATATATTTATTACTAAAATGTCACGATCTGGGCTGTGTGCTTATTAACAGTGTGATCGTTGTAGTGTATTGCACGATTGTTTTCTAGAGTTGGTGTGTAGTGGCGTTGGCTGTGGCCATTAAAATAAACAAAAATACTTTGACATTGATCTAGATCAGGGGTCTCAAACTCAATCCACAAAGGGCTGTGTGGGTGCAGGTTTTCCTTCGAACCAAGCAGAAGCCACACACTACTGAAAGTCAAGATCCACTGATTAGATTCATTGATTAAACACAGGTGGAATGAGGTGAGGCTTCAGCTTGGTTGGAAGGAAAACCTGCACCCACACGGCCCTTTTTGGAATGAGTTTGAGACCCATGATCTAGATCAATGATCTAGCCCAGATGAACTAGCAGAAGAGGTGGAAAATGTCATTTCTAACTATAATGAAGCCATCAAATGTTCTTATATTGGGGCTGGGGTGATACAAGTTGTTCCTGATATCAGGTTTAAAACGATAACGCCACAGCCAAAATGTCCCTCTGCCGATTAGGTTCATACTAGTTATAAGAGTCTGTGTGTTCACTTAAAAAAGGGATTTTGTGCTGTCTTAACAGCTGATCTGATACCTGTAGCGTAACACAGGGGACCTAGCTAATGAGGCAGAGACGGGTAATAAAAACAAAACTGGGATGAAACTAATCACACCTTTTGTCATTAACAGAAATCAAACTTAAGCACTGTGTAATCAATCCACAGTTAAAGCGCACAGTCAAGTGGCTAGTAGTGTTCGGATTACGATAGCGTGAGCAAAAACTCAAGAACTTCTTTATGCCAAGTCACCGGGTCGTCAAGGTAACAGGGATGCCCAGCCCCCCGCATCACCACCACCTTGTGATTGGGCAGGTTCTTCAGGTTGTTAAGGGACAGTTCCCCTAACTGAGTGTCCTGATCTCCATACACGATAAGAGTCGGGACCTGTGGCGAAAAGAGAAAACCACAGATTTACTCTAACTCAATAACTCTATGAAGCAATAATAATTCTGCCATAGAAGTTGCAAGGCTTTTATTTATCACAGTGATGTGCTAAGAGAGTCATATTTTAAAATGCAGGATATTCTTATTTAATCCTATGCTGTAATTAGCTATTATCGTATTATATTATCTAATGGGAGAATTACTTCGGCTACTTAAATGCATGAGTAATATTAAATGCTTGTTATTTTATTCGCAAGATCGAATGAGGCATAAGCTCTCATGTCGCAGGGCTTCCACTGAAAGTGAGTAAAAGGTTTTGCTGGAGAAACTGGAGGCATGAACAGCAGGTTAAACATTTTGGTGCCTCTATAAACTTTATACACCATTTCCAGAAAAAATTGGGACACTTGCGAAATGCAGTAACTAAAATCTGTCATTTGTTAATTCACTTGAAGCTTTATTTAACAGACAAAATGACAAAGAAAAGATTTTCAGTGTTTTCAATGATGAACTTAATTCTATTTGTTAAACAGATTTAGAAATTGATGCCTGCAACACACTCAAAACACTCTGGGACAGAGGTGTGGGGTCACATCACCTTTACATTATACTTTTTTATCATTTGGGAACTGAAGATACTAATAGTTGCAGAGTTTTTGCCCATTCTTGCTGCGTACAAGACTTGAGCTGCTCAACAACAGTCCGTGGGTAGTGTTGTCTGATTCTCCTCTTCATGATGCTCCATACATTTTCAGTATCAGACAGTTCTGGACTGCAGGCAGGCCTGTCAAGCCACACTGTTATAACTCATACAGAATGAGGCCTGGCATTGTCCTGATGAAACAGACATGGAGTTCCTGGGAAAAGATGTTGTCTTGACGGCAGCATACGTTTCTCTAAAATACCGATATAAGCCTCTGCATCAATGATGCCTTCACATACAGTACATGCAGATCCCCCATGCCATCACAGATGCCTTTTTTTGCACTTTTGTTTGGTAACTCTTGAACTCTTTTGTTTGGTAACTCTTGAAGACCGAGCTCTTCAAAGAGCACTTGCTCTCCTAACACCTCTAACAAACTAACTGCTCTAACCTCTTTTCCTCCTTCTAAATCCCTTCCTACTCTAGACTACTCTTGGCCTCCCTCTGGCCCTAGTTATGTGTACCATATATCTATGTGCAATTACTATTGTAAGTCGCTTTGGATAAAAGCGTCAGCTAAATGCTATGTAATGTAATGTAATGTAATGGTCTGTTTCACCAGGGCCCAGAGAACTCACCAGTGTTTCTGTGCAAAATTAATATCTAGCTTCCTCTTTAAAAATACAGTTTCAGGTTGCATTTCTTGATGCAGCAGCAGACTGCATCTGCAGATTGTGTTAAGTGACAATGATTTTCCAGAGTACTCCCGAGCCCATGTGGCTATGTCATGCCTGACAGATCGATGGTCACAGCAGCGCTTTCCGCCCTTGCCTTGGCCTTCTCACACTGTGGGTGAACCGAGACCAATCTTTGCTTGCAAAGACAACGCCTTTGGTGGATGCTCATTTTATAATCCATCTTGATGACCTCACTGGTTACCAGTTAAACTGCTAATTGCAGAAATTTCCAGAACAGTTTTACTTGTATAACCTTTCAGCCGTATTTTGCCTCCGTCCTAATGTGTTGCAGGCATCCCATTCTATTGTTTTTTTTTAATATATAGTTAGAAAATACAAACACTCTGTACAAACACTCTGTAGATGGTGTTTGCAGAATCACTGAAGTGCTGATACTAAATGTATGCATGGGGCATATTGACACACAGACCCTAAAGATACTGGAAAAATAAATGAACGAACACAATAAATGCACAAGCACTGCACCACATCTCCATCTGGCTATCCTATCTTTAGACAGCACATGACGCCAAGTGACAGTCAATTAAACACTGACTTGACTTGAGAACCCTGATTAGAGTAGATAGCGCAACAGATTTACTGATATACTATAGAAACAATGTCAAGTTCTGCCACAGCATCCCAACTTCAGCACCCACAGCAAGAGGACACAATCTGCTGACCGAATACGAATATCTGTCTTAACCGACCATCACTTTATATCTGCAGTTTCCTTCGCTCATACAGCAAGTCGCATCAAGGTCCCACTGTGGAGCTACAATGAAGATGGCAGTATGCTAGGTCTGGGCCTGTGACTGACCCCATCATGTCAAGGCGTATAGTCTGTTGTGTCATAGTAACCTGTTCAGATGGGACTGCAGCTGTGGTTTTATGGGTAGAAGGCAGAGAGGGCCCATGAGTAACATTAACACAAGCAGAACAGTTGTCTCTTTGGCCACGCTGGTTAGACAGCATATCTAAGGTGATATCCCATCTGCTACTCTCGGCCTTGTTTTCTGAGCCACTTTAGACAGTGAGCTGTCTGTTCACAAACAGATTTCAGTAGGCATTCCACGTTAGCCAAAATACCTAAATTGCCAATCCCCATGGTACAAGACTGCTATGGGACACTGTTACTCCAGTCTAATTAGATCAGTCCAGTTGGAAGGCAGCTCTTAAAATGTTATGGTTATTCATCCTTCCTTTTTTAGAGCTTCCTTGCCCAACCCTCAACACCACTCTGATTTCTTGTGATTTTGCAAATTAGAATATCCACTTAGCATTTCTTTTCAAGTGTAATGACTTTTAATGAATCATGCCCTAGAAGCATGTCCACAATCTGCCCTTACAATGTCCTGGTTAATGCTATAAATCTACTATTGAAGTTTCTGAAACCAAACATCACAGGCACAGCACTGGCATTATTAAATATTTCCTTTCAGTTGGTATTGTGATTTGCCATGCACTAAGCTCAACGAGTCCATTCTGGTCAACATGCTGGAATTTCCTAGCATTTCAGTATATTCAGCACTAGATTGCAAGATCAGGCCACATATTTAGGAAAACCATGCAACTGAAAAATCTGTTCAAAATAAACAGACCCAGTCAACTCAGTTCACCCTTCAGGATCAGTGCTCCAAAAATCTGCCAGGTACTAGTGATGGGTAGAGTGTGTGTGTTTTTTAACCTGGCTTTCTGATTTATATTAATAATCCTGTAGGATTTAGGTACCCAGCCAGGGCCAGGACCACTGTGTCCTATGTCAGGGATACAACAATGTGGACATGGTGGAAAAGACGCAGTGGCTGGCTTTGCATCTCTCAGAGTAAGAATGTGCTTGTTCTCCCTGGTTAGTAACTGTCGTATGAGCTGGAGATGGTGGAGAATTGGACAAGTATAACTAATTGGACAAGTATAACTAAATAACAGAGGACAAGTGCGAGGTAGCGCGACATTTTAGAAGCTTGACGTCATGGTCAGAGGGTGACGTGTTTGCTTGTATTTGGCTTGTATTAGGAAAAAAAGCAAACAGGAATACTCCAATAGTTTCTTGGTTCAATAGAACTTTCCCTGAAACGAACGAAAGCAGTTACATTTCTATTTTACACTGAGGGCGAAGTGTCTGAATGTGGATTGCATGATGCATGAATGAATAAATAAAAAAACTATTTTTTAACCATTTTCATCAATATTTTTCCCCTTCTAAACAGGAAATGATCTAAATGGTCTAACAGGCCAAGCCAAGTTTAAGATGTTTATCACAATAAATATAGATACTGCATCCCATCTCTCACAAATGTTCAAACATGCACACACACACACTGACCTGTACAGCCTTGTACTGCTCTGCCTTGAACTTGTCCGTGCAGATGGGCGCTACAGGAATATAGGCTTTCAGCTGCTCAGAGTGTTGGAAGAGAAAGGGCAGCGAGTACATGCCACTGAGAGAGGGGCTGATCACCACTACAGGCCCAGTGTTCAAGCCATCACACACCTGCTTCAGAAACTCTGCAGGGGCCGGCTGACCCACAGCTGCAGGGGCCTCCGCTGCCTTCGACTCGCCCAGGCCTATACAAGCAGAAAAAAACGAGGCAAAAACAATGAGGCTTGTGATGTAACTGAAAAGAACAGGTCATGGTTTGTACCAGTAATGTGCCATTTATTGGAACTGAACATAGACTAGAGAGCAAGGAGGCAAATAGTCCTCTTTTACACAGAGGAGATGAATTGATAATCCTTCAACACCTTTAAAGTCATGTCTGTCTCAGAAGCTAGGACATTCCCCCTGGTCTTCCAGAGAAAGTGTAAAGTGGTAACACTAGGTCACTAGGCATCTGACGCACAACATCCCACCACAAGGCAAGGACCCATCCAAACACTGGGCAGGTTAGGACCTGCAGCAGCAGGAGTTAAATACTCTCTCAGCACTTCATCCACAGGTTGTAGTTCTACCTCTGCCACAGCCCTGAACAGAGCTTATCACTACATAATAAAGTGAAGGTTACTCCAGATTGTAGCTGCTGTAATGAGAACATCTGATTGACCATGATGTCCAGACCTAATCACCCGATATGAGTTTCCATTAAAATCATGCTGTCATCTTCAAGTCTAAATTATAAGTTTCCTACACGTGTTTGTACTGAATAACACTTTACAATTTATTTAACCTTTATTCAGTGCCCCCACCTTCTCTGCCAATCATTTCTTTAAAAGACGGAGCAAATGAAATTTCATACGGCCAATTATATTAAATATACCTAATGTAACTTACAATTGATGCATATACAACTTAACGTCAATGTAAGCTCACTTGTTTCTTTTGATATATAGAAGTAAAGGTTTTTGTTCTGTTATGTATATACAGGGGTTAGACAATGAAACTCCTGTCATTTTAAACCACAATAATTTATTAGTATGGTGTAGGGCCTCCTTTTGCGGCCAATACAGCGTCAATTCGTCTTGGGAATGACAT
>JANCOA010000019.1:4523275-4535662 GCA_024363135.1 Leptodoras oyakawai | reverse complement strand
GGCTGGGCACCGGCTCCCCCGTGACCCCGTAACTGGGAATAAGCGGTACAGAAAATGACTGACTGACTGACTGACAAGATGCAAGTAAAAATGTTTATGGATTTTCTACACACAGTTTGTTATTAAATAGGCTATATATCAAGAATAATACAATATTGTGAAGTTTTCCTACCCATATACATTTAATCTTTAGTCCTTTTACTCTTCGTGGATCACTGACAACCATTCTTTTAATTGTAAGTAAATATAACTGCAACATACTGTTTTAAGCGGCTCCATAGACAAACACTTTAAATTGAGGAATACTTTTTTTGGCAACCAAAAAAATTGCTTGGATGGTAACCTGGCTAAATATTAATGTATATTTGGAGGTAATTTAGAAGAATCTTTGTTTTTGAGAGGTGGGAGGAAACTGGACTACTCGGAGAAACTTCAAATTGTATTTTACAATCACAGTTTAAACTGTAATACCTTTTAGTTTGAGAATTTCTGACTTTAGTCACAAGTAATGCAAGTAAGTTGGTGGCATTACTGCTTTACAGCTCCAGGGTACCTGCTTTGATCCTGAACTCAGGTTATCTCTGGGTTTTCCAGTTTCCTTCCAAAAATGTGCCGATGACTGAATTGGATCCTCTGAATTGCCCCTAGGTGTACAAGGTGCTGTGCAAAAGATGATCTGTCCAGGGTGATTTCCTACTTCACACCTGGTATTCTTGGGCTAAGATCTGGCATGTGATGTGATGTTAAGCCTGCCTCTCTAATGCTCTTTTGAATGGAGAGGTAGCCTAAACTTCATTCTAGCTTTAAATAATGCATCAGGCTCAATATGGGGAAGAGGAAGCTCTGAACATTGGCCAGAGTGGTGAGATGGCAGTTCTAAATGCTTACCAGATTTCTGCTGATGCGGGGTTGCATTGTGCTGAAGAGTAAACATCAAGTTGGCTGGCTGACAAGTTGGATTGCACCCTCGTTCTGACAGGTGTAGGAAAGTATTCTCAAGTTTATCTCAACTTGGGATTGATCTCATTGGGTTATTTTTTGTAGATTTGGCAGGAGGCTCAGTGTTTACTGAAGATGCTTTTAGAATGCAAGTAGAAATTATTCTGTCTCGACCGTCCACATGAGCCAAATATGTACAGTACTGTGCAAAAGTTTTAGGCAGGTGTTAAAAAATGCTGTAAACGAAGAATGCTTCTAAAAATGGAAGTGTTAATAGTTTATATTTACCAAGTAACAAATTGCAGTGAATGAACAGAAGAGAAATCTAAATCAAATCAATATTTAGTGTGACCACCCATTGTCTTCAAAACGGCATCAATTCTTCTAGGTACACTTGCACACAGTTTTTTGAAGGAACTCGGCTGGTAGGTTGTTCCAAACGTCTTGGAGAACTAACCACAGCTCTTCTGTGGATGTAAGCTTCCTCAAATCCTTCTGTCTTTTCATGTAATCCCAGACAGACTCGATGATGTTGAGATCAGGACTCTGTGGGGGCCATACCATCACTTCAAGGACTGTCCTTCTTGATGCTGTAGGTAGTTCTCAATGACCTTGGCTGTATGTTTGGGGTCATTGTCCTGCTGCAGAATAAATTTGGGGCCAATCATGATCCTGATGATACTGCATGATTGTGTATCTGCCTGCATTTCTCAGCGTTGAGGACACCATTAATCTTGAACAAAATCTCCAACTCCATTTGTAGAAATGCAGCCCCAAACTTTGAAGGAACCTCCACCATGCTTCACTGTTGCCTGCATATACTCATTATTGTACCACTCTCCAGCACTTCGGCAGACAACTGCCTTCTGCTATAGCCAGATATAAAAAAAATTTGACTCATTGGTCCACAGCACTGGCTGCCATTTTTCTTCTCCACAGTTTCTGTTTTCATGCATAGTTGAGACACTTGGCATTGTTTCCATGTTGGAGGTATGGCTGTTTGGTCTTCCATGAAGACTGCTTCTGGCCAGACTTCTCACAGTAGCTGAGTGTACCTGGGTCCCACTAGTTTCTGCCAGTGCCACTGTTTTCTGCTGCATTAAGTTTCCTTGGCCGACCACTGCTTCTTCGATCCTCAGTGTTGCCCGTTTTTGTGCTTCTTCAAAGCAGCTTGAACAGTACATCTTGAAAGCCCAGTTTGCTTTGAAATCTTTGTCTGGGAGAGCCCTTGCTGATTCATTATAACTACTTTGTGTCTTGTTGCTGTGCTCAGTCTTGCCATGGTGTAGCCCTGTGACATGAAACGGTCTTCCACAGCCTCACCTTGGTAGCAGAGTTTGGCTGTTCCTCACCCAGGTTTAAGCTCCTACACAGCTGTTTCTTTCAGTTAATGACTGTGTTTCAACCTATTGATCATTAGCCCCTGTTTGGTATATTTTGTTGATCACACACCTGATGACTATAATCCTACAAAATACCTGACCTTGTGCAAGTGTACAAGTGTGTGTTTCTTCTCTTCACTCACTTTGCATTTTGTAAATTGATTAGTTTACAGCATTTGTCCACACCTGACTAGAAATATCTGGACAGTATTGTATGTGAAGTTGAGGTCATGAAATCATAATGTGCATGATTTGCTTTTTCATCCTGAACACTTTCTTTTGAGAGTCCCTGAATTAACAAAACTTTTAAACATTTTGCTTCATTTCCACTTTGATAAAAAAAAAATGACTTGCTTGGCTTAGGAAATGTTCATAAATTCATAGTGGAGAGTTGCATGCAGGTTTTGTAATATAGACCAAAATAAAATCATGGGATCAATAAATGATAACTTGAATGAATAAATCGGGTAAGTCTTTCACATGCTTTGAATTTGTGACTGATTCTGTAGCGTTAAAGAAAGGAAAGTGAAAGCTTGTATTACCCCTTTTCCACCAACACGGAAACCATTCACAGTTGCGTACCTACTTTTGAACCGTTTGGAGTATATTGACCAAAAATAAATAAACAAAAGTAAACTGAAAAATGTTGATTCCTAGCTGGAAGCAAAATTTCAGTTTTTCAGTGTGAAATGTATGTGGTGGGCGTGTCAATCTACAGGTTGGAATTGAGAAATGATGTGGAAAAGAGAGTGTGCTGTGGCCTGATGACACCCCCATTTCTTTTCTGTATATGACAAATTAAGAAACAATTGTTTCCTTTACACTCATTTAGGCTATACCTCTGCAAGTAAAAGCTTCTTGCATACCATTTACCTTGCCTGGAATTGTCTTATCTTGATAGTCTGCATCTTATTATTAATAGTTGGTCCATTTTTGTTTTTTTGGGTTTAAAAAAAAACCCCATATCTCTCTAATAAAAGAGCAGAAGTGCACAGGTGATCCATGAGATCCTCAATCTTGCTACTACTGTTTACTTGCTCTGTGCATTGCGCAACACCATCCACAGAAGATGCATCCTCAATGTTACAATGTTTATGTTCAAAACTGCTGAGAATGTGGGCTAGTTTACTGCATATCTCCAATCCTCCAAGAATCCCAAGCTGAACCGCTTCAAGAACCAGAACTGATTTGGTGGTAAGGGGTCCTATGTACTCCGTTATCATGCCATTATACTGCATGAACACTTATTTTTTAGAGAGCACATGACAGAAGGAAGCGGGCTGAATCCTTTTTTGGCCAAGAAGCAGAACTTGGCAGGCTCTCAGTCACTTACAGTGATGTAATGTTTCTATACGGTGTCATTTTTAGGGATTTTTGTTGTTCCTGGGGGTGTATGCAAGACATGATTTTCAGGGTGAATGGTTTGAAATGTTTGCCACCACATCTGAAGGTGGTGGAAGGGAATTTTTGGCTTATAACTTAATAATAGATATGTCTCGGGTACGTCAAAAGATTAACTTGATAAAATACTTGGTGACAAATTATTGATCCAGTTTAGCTTGGATGATGGTGAGGGTGGTATCTGTAAAAACAGTTCTCCTCTATCTGCATGGCTACTAATCCACATAAGTTTTCAGACTTGTTTTAGAATGTACAATGTAAATGGTAATTTTGCTCTTGCAGACTTTTTTTTTTAATTACTTGTGAGTGAGGGTGAACAATGCCAGGTAAACGTATACCATCAAGGCAATCTGAGGTGGGGTGACATTAATTGGGATTGTGTACGACAAGCCTAGTCAGTGTATCTGCTAGTTTTTATGAGTATGAATCAAACTTTGCTGTTAGTTGAGGGGAGGAGATCACAAACACCACAGGTTATGGAAGCAGCCCATTTGCCAGAGAAAGCAGCCAAAAATAAGATTAGGCCCACGAGCACTCGTGTCAGATGTTACAAACACAAATTCTGCGGTACAGTTTTGAGACTATGAAATTAACATTTTTATAAATGAAGTTTTTTACATCAGAGGTTACAACTACAAAATGCAGTTTTGCAAACTGTTGCAGTTGGGTTCACTTTGACAGTTTGCTGTTTCTGAGCACAAATCATACTTTTGCATTTCTTTATATTTAAGCCATGATTGATTCTACATTCATACAAATGCTCTGCAGAGAAACACATGTTCTTAACATAGCACTGTCAGTCTAGGAGACCCACCTATTTCAATAAGTTATTAGCAATCATGTAAGGAGTCTTGTCTAGTAAAGATAGCTATAAGTTAAAGTTAGAATACAGCAGGGTTGTTGAGGTTAGCATGCTGTACGTAGCTGCTATTCAGTCAGAAGTCAAGAATATTGTTGTCAGTTGGCTTCGCTGCTGCAGCACTTCTGTAGTGACTCAGTAGGAGGCAGCCTGATATACCTCTAGGCCACTGGCTGCAGCTCTTAGTCCTTCAGTCAGCTGATTCTGATCAGGTGCTTGCTGAGAGGACGAGAGCCTGCTCCAGTAACAAACAGGATGCTATGGATTGCATTCAGGCACAAGTTAAAACTACAATAGTAAATAAAACTGCAAGCGGTTAAGGGGGGGGCAAGCAGTCCAGCCGAACAGAGTCACCAGCCTGAGGAAAGGGTACCAGATCCGTCAACCAAGATTAGTATCAACACATCAAAGCATTACTGAGCTATGACCTCAGTTCCTGCTTGGTGGCCTTTCTGCCATTCTCAGTTGACTGCAGTGCATGAATGATTTGCTATCTGCCTGGTGATCTCCCAAGATACAACCACCTACAATTATTTTGTTAAACCAGACACATCAACATTTTAGAGGGAAAATTGGTTTTTACTGCGGTTCGCCCCAGTGGTCAGATTCATCTTTTTGTTGCATGTCCTCAGGATCTGGTAATCAGTCTATCGACCAAGTTTGGTGTCTGTACATCAAATAGTTGTGAGGTGTCCTCACTTCTTATTTGGTGGCTTAACCAATGAATTTAATTGTCTGTACTACATAAATTATTTTGAAAATCAAAAAATTCACCCCATAACATTTGTGAAGCTTGGGACAAAGATCTGCCAAAATTGGTGAAAATGTGGACCTGTGAATACTTATTAAACCTTTCAATGTAATCCAGTATGGCAGCCACATCAACTAGTGTGGCATGACAGATTATCCTTTCTCAGCTGGTGGGACCTCTCGTGGTATTACCAGACATGAGAATGTTTTAGTAATTGGGTAAAACTCACTTTTGTGCTTATTGCAGTTAGCTAGAAAAAGCTTACATTTTGCCTCATAGATGCATGTAGGTTCAGGGGAAGCCCACCTTACAGTCAAATCCCAAGAGCGATTCTGCTATGAGATTATAGCAGAACAACTCTTTCCCTTTTAACAATAATTTATGTTTCAGCTAGCTAGAATGACCAGTCACACCATTAGGTTGGTCAGCCTATTTGCATCCAGATTTGCAGATACTCGGCTGTGTCCCAAACTTTATACTATTAATTAGCAGTAGAAAAAAATCAATGCAGTGTAGTTTCATGTTATTTTTTTGGCACAGTATAATAACGAGGCACTGGCACCAAGTATCAGTACATGTTTAACATTTTATCTGTTAAAAACTGCTTCTGAAGTCCACAAGATGGCACCAGGCCTCACTCTTCTTTATGTACGTGGTATGAGAGTAGATGGAAATTGCTGCAGTTACACCCTCTGAGTGGCAGAAAGACCAACTTACTCAGTGGCAGCATTAAATAGCACAAAAACACACGTAAAATGGGAAGGAGCTGTTGTGGAATTGTTACTACATATCAGTGTAGTAATAGCAAGGTGATGTGTGTACTTAAACTCACCTGTGGACTCGGTTAGCTCAGGGCAGAACATTTTGATTTAGTGAGTACATAATTCTGGCTTTTTGCCTTGTGGAGATTTTCCATGTGCTGTATCATGATGATCTTTATTGTGGGCTATGCCTTAATCGTATCGTATGTTGAGTTATTCAGGTTCCCCAAAGCCCTTTTTACAGTTTGAGGCACAGTTCTCGTAAGTATTGACATGGAACATGCAGCTGCCTTTACTGTGCATGATTGAGAAATGTGCATCCTAACCCATGTTGGGAATTTCAGTTCCACCTGAATGGACATCTTATTGGTTTTACAAATAGATGATGACTCTTTGATTGAAAGGGTTGTTTGATTTTGGGTGTGCATGTGAAGCGAATGTTTAACAGTAAATGTTAAACTTTCAGTAAATGAGGACAGGCTTGTTTTGTGTGCAAGCTTTTGGTTTTTATTTATAATTTCTTGTTTCTCTTTACCTACTTTCCAACGTTTGCAAAACAAAACGGGCTTCACAGTGCTGAGGCTGTAGTCATCGTACGAACAGTGACAACTCGGTAGTGCTGGGCCTTGAGTCGCCAACCGGGTTATCTTTTGAGTCCTGTCGAATGCGAGAACACCAAATCTCATAGCTGAAACACATTATACTTATTTTTAGAGAGCATAATAATCACCTATTCATTGTAACCTGTTTGGTAAAGTTTCCAGACAGCCTTAACATGGGCCTGAGCAGCACTTTGGAGCACTTTCTTGCCCTGTAGTCTAGCTAATGAATTTGATCTGTCCACTCCACTTACATAATTCTAGCCATTGTAAAGTCTGTGTCTGTGTGTGTGAGAATAATGTAGCTGCTATGTCTTGCATCGCCTGATGGCTGTCTTCTTGGGTATAGTTACAGGTGGCATTTAATTTAGTTAGGATGTAATTTTTATCTAGCATATTTTGATGTGTTCATGTATGAAACTCTTTCTGTGTACTCTTCATCAGGCACATGATCCTTGACCTTGAATTGTACTTTTTTAAGGCTAAATAACTAGGATCAATGATCATGTGATGACTTCTAGTTAGTCTAGCAGTAATGGTTTGGCTGGCACAAAACATTAAACCAAGCCTATATAGACACAGTATTTCAAACACTTGCAGAAGATTCTGTGTGTATTCTAACGTCTGAGGAGGCTTTAATGACGAATTGGTAAATATTTATCAGAGAGTCTCTTTCTCCCGAGTGTTTATAAATTATATTTGCAGTACTTAGTGCAAATGTTTTATTTTCAGAATCCTCTTCCATACTGTAGTGGATTCTTTTTCAATAATATTTTTTAAGTCATGTGTTACAGTATCACCCAATTCAGTTGTAACTCTGTCTAATTTCTTCTGTTGGTATTTTGTTCTGTCACAGATCAGCGCGTGTCCCGGCAGTAGGAGTGAGGAAGAGCTTTAGAAGAAGAAAATGAGTGAACTGGATCAGTTACGCCAGGAGGCTGAGCAGCTGAAAAACCAGATCAGAGTGAGTGCCATGGCCTGCACACACTTTCACTCACATGTGAATGTGCACGTACACACTTGCATTTAGCAGCAGTAAAATGCTGTTCAGAAGCATCAACAACTTGTTTGAATGTAGTTCTGATAAAGACTTCAGTTACTGTGAGGGCAGGAAATGAGATTATGCTCAGTTGCTAGTTGTTACAACATCCTGTCACCTGCTAAGTCTCTTTAAAGTATATTTCTTCATTACAGCAGCTGAATTGTTCCCAAATTACACTTTTTTTTTTCTATCCAGACATTTGGTAACATTTTAATGTTGGTTTATTGAATTAATCTGAGGATGGGAAAGAGAGAGAGGAGAGGGTTGATCGCATAGTCAGTGTTGGGTGATGGCGACACCCAGTGTCCAAACTAGAAACTACAGTACTAGTGGCCATCATTAAGTTTCTTTTAAATACATTTTGTAAAAGTAACCATTTCTAAAATGGTGGTGAGATGCAAATGATTGAGATACCATTGTTTTGGCACCACATACTAGCAGTTTTACTTAACATTTTATTTATGGACTTTTGCAAACTTGATCCAAAAAGGTGAATTCATTTTTAAAACCAGCCTTTGACACAGTGTTGGTTTTCTTTTGGATTTTGTTAACACAACATTGCTGAGGTATTACCACATATGTTCGACTCTCTGTAAGGTTTTTAATAGGAGTGCTAGCTTTATGTTCCAACTTTATATATGTTCTATAGGAAATATGATCAAAAGTGCCCACCATTTTTATATCAACATCTGTTACTTATCAGTGTAGTATCTATGTCTATGTCCTTTGATTTAATCCTTTTGTCATGTACAGCAGAAATATTAAATGACACATATTTAAGCTAACAGTAATTCTAGTTAAAGCACAAATTCTCATCCTTATTCACAACTAATGCAGCGATACTGTCTGAGGTGTTACAGTTATCTGAATCCTGGAAAAGAAAAACAGTTATTTCTATATTAACTTTTGGGCTGAGCAGATATCCAGTGTCTCATAAATCAAGTGCTGCAAGAATCTGCAAATCCCAAGCATAGCAGAATTTAAGGGAAAGAGAGATCATTATATCACATGCATTAAAGTTAAAAAAAAAAAATCAGAATGCCATTATTTTTATTGCTACTACATATTTGTACTCGGATACTCGGGGCCCAGACAGTAAAACAAGTACATTTTAAAATAAAATCTGTAGAATCTGAATGTTTATTATATACAAATTTAGAACTACTGTACAGATACACTCACTGAACACATTATTAGGTACACTACATTAATACTGGGCAGGTCTCATTGTGCTCTCAAAATAGCCTCAGATTTTCATGGCAAGCTGTTGAGATTCTGTTCCATGTCAACATGATTTCATCACACATCTTCTGCAGATTTGGGTGCACTTTCCTACTGAGAATCTCCTGTTCTACCACATCCCAAAGGTGGTCTGTTAGATTCAGATCAAGTGACTGGAACACTGAACTCGTAGACAACATTTGCTTGCTTGGTGTTTCATGGTGTATTATCGTGCAGGAAGTCGTCATTAGAAGATGGTAGTTTGTGGTCATTCAGGTAATGCTTCATCAGGCTGTGGCGTTCAAGTGATGAACAATTTATATGAATGCACCCGAAGACCAGGCTTCGTTTTCCAGTCCTCAGCTGTCCAGTTTAGGTGAGCCGTTGCAGCCTCAGCTTTCGGTTCTTGGCTGACAGTGGAGGAATCCGACATGGTCTTCTGCTGCTATAGTCCATCCATCACACCTTCTGCTCACAACAATTGTTAACAGTGGTTATCTCATCAACAAGGCATTTCTGGGCTTAGAACTGCTGTTCACTGGGTGTTTTCTCTCTCTTTCTGGAGAACCAGTCCATCTGGTGCCAACAATCATGCCTCAGTCAAAATCACTGATCACATTTTCCCCCTATTCTGATGGTTGATGTGAACATTACTGAAAACTGCTGACCCATATCTGCATGATTTTCTGCACAGCACTGTCACACTATTGGATGATTTAGATAAATATGAATGAGTAGGTGTACAGGTGTTCCTATTAAAATGTCCAGTGAGTGAAAATTGTCACTGTCAAATTACAGGCTGCATTTCACAATTATATAATGCAGTATAGTAAATAAAATTGTTCATGTTGTGTACTGTAATGTTTAACTGTATTTAATTCCATAGTCAAATAGTCATGGTGCCTAGCCCACTTTGGTTATTGCTTATAATCATGAAACAGGCTTTACATAAGACATTTTAATATGGAAACCAATGATTTGCATAGTTTACCTAATACTGTTTGAATGGCTCTCTGAATGACAAAACCTGCTGTTTCACAGAAGAGACCACATAAATGCACTTGTTTCTTAAGAAAATATTTTGAATGCTTTGAATACTGTTTTAAGTCTCATCAGTTAGTAACTAACATTGTCTCCTACACCCATTCTTCATGTGTTTGCTTGTATTGCAAATGAAAGGGAATACGTTACTGTGGGGATTAAATTACATTGTCTGGTTTATTTAGAACTACCATCTGACATGTTCTACAGTGATACTCTGTTATGCCAGATAGCTGCAGTTGTTATCCCTTTTTTAAACTAGAACTAGATCTGATTGTATATTGTTTATATATCCATTTGACTTTACTGTGATTTCAGTTCTTCATGTTTGTTTTTCAGGATGCAAGGAAAGCCTGTGCAGATGCCACACTATCACAGGTACCACCTTATTACTCAGTAGAAAATGATTAATATTATTGCTTTTAATTCTTTCTTTTTATTATTATTAAAGTGTGAAATTACTCAGGCAATCAAAGGGACCTTCACTTGCTTGATGGTGCCGCTATAGTGCACCATTTTACATTTACCTTTTCTCCCATGCCGTAAGCCGTAGAAACAAAATTCCACTTCCAAAGAATTCCTTGGCTCAAGCCAAACAAAAAAGCCTCAAGAACCTTTTAGCTCCGCCCACTTCGGTTTTTGCTGATTTGCATATTAAGCAAATCCTACTTTTCAGAACTAGTCCTAGGTTTTTCACCCGATACTCTTTTCATACAGTAGACAATGAAAGGTTAAAATCATCCAGCTGACTGGAGTTGGCATGCTGATAATGGTGTATTTTGTCCAGTAGGATAACAGGACAGTAAGAGATAAAAGGTCCTTTCTAATATAAGAAACCAGTCACTTCCATTGTGTATGAATTATGGATAAGATATCCAGTTTAACACATGCGAAGAATTGGGTTCAAAGCGTTAGATAAACGCTTATTTATTTAATAAAAGGCTTATTTATCACTTCACTTTATGCTTCCCTTTTTTAAACCTTAGTTGGATTGGCAAAAGCTCTACTCATTCAGTTATTCAGATTTATCTTTATCTATTCTCTGGATTTCTGTCTGATTCCCCCAAATTTGGTCTTCAGGGACACTTTAGAATCAGAATCAGATTTTGTAATTTAGTGTTTGTAGTTAAATAAATATCAAAGAAATTCTGACTTTTTAACTCAACATGGTTTCTCTCTATTAATCAGTCAATCCAAACATCTTGAAACTGGGACAGAAGACAGTGAATTAATGTTGTGGAATCATCTAAATTTCATAGCGTTCCATAATTACTGCCATTAAACTGCTGAAGTGTAAAAGTGTGCCAAGTCATGCTTGAACCCTTATTCGCCACTATGTTTCTTATTCTTATTAGTACCCAGCTTTAAATATTTTTTCATATGTATGTTTTAATTTGTGAATCATTTAATTTGTGATGGTATGACTTTGGTTTCAGATAACAGCCAACATTGACCCTGTGGGGAGAATCCAGATGCGCACAAGGCGAACACTGAGGGGGCATCTGGCTAAGATCTATGCTATGCACTGGGGCTCTGATTCCAGGTACTAACTTTCAGCCATGAATGTTGTCTTTTATCTCATTAGTGCTGTATTTGTGTGCTTTAGAACCTGTGTTAACATTATATTAAATTCTCATATACTGCTCAAAAAAATAAAGGGAACACTTAAAGAACACAATGTAACTCCAAGTCAACCACACTTCTGTGAAATCAATCTGCCCAGTTAGGAAGCAACACTGATTGTGAATCAATTTAACTTGCTGTTGTGCAAATGGAACTGGCAACAGTTAGAAATGAGAGGCATTTAGCAGGACAACCCCTATAAAGGAGTGGTTCTACAGGTGGTGACCACAGACCTTTTCTCTGTTCTCATTTTTTTTGGCTGATGTTTTGGTCACTTTTGCATTTTGTCAGTTCTCTCACCATAGAGGTAGCATGAAGCAGTGTCTACAACCCACAGAAGTTGCTCAGGTAGTGCAGCTTATCCAGGATGGCACACCAATGCGAGCTGTGGCAAGAAGGTTTGCTGTGTCTGTCAGCACAGTGTCCAGAGCATTGAGTAGATACCAGGAGACAGGCCAGTACACCAGGACAGCTAGTTTCCTCAGGAGAACTTCCGCTGCCTCATCAGGAGCATGCCCAGGCGTTGTAGGGAGGTCATATAGGCATGTGGAGGCCACACACACTACTGAGCCTCATTTTAACTTGTCTTGAGGTATTTCCACTAAAGCTGGATCAGCCTATCATTTGATTTTCCACTTTGATTTTTTATTTTGAGTACGATTCCAAATCCAGACCTCCTTGGGATGTTTGATATACAGGGGTTAGACAATGAAACTGAAACACCTGGTTTTAGACCACAATAATTTATTAGTATGGTGTAGGGCCTCC
>JANCOA010000019.1:4500247-4512305 GCA_024363135.1 Leptodoras oyakawai | reverse complement strand
TGTGTGTGTGTGTTTTGTATATTTTATCATTTTGTATTTGGCCATATTTGGCTATTAGGAAAACTAATATATGGAAGGAATGGTGACTTATTTCATTTTATATAGGCGTTGGCAGAGTTTATGAAAAGGTATTCAGAACAGACAGCAGGGACACGCTGGAGGCGCTACGGGGTTTGACCAGCAGATGTCGCCATTGTGTCGCGTGTTAAATAAAGTGTAATAAAGCTTTTCCTTTTCGCATTCGGCATAACATACTGTTTTGTTGTACGCACACGCATGTTGTTTAGTTTTGCAGTTTATACCACCATTATGTGCAGTCTCCCACCGTAAAGCCTTACACACTCAGATCTGTATGAAAAGTTGTTAAATAACTAGAGCGTCAATGCCGGGTTCCCATTAGGCCCTGCGTCATGACATCACGACCCCATACCTACCACGATAGAGTTCGTTACGCTTCTAGTGAAAAAAAAATTCTTCCAAAAACGTTTTGCCATTTAGCACGTAAGACCCGGTATAAAAATATACACATTTATTCATCACTTCTCCCTGAAGAACTGTAAATTCGTAAACTTCCTGAGTACATACCAACTCCATTTCCCATAACTCCTTGGCGTTTCCGCGTTGCAGAGCATTCTGGGAAAGAGAAGGCTGCAGTAGACCATTTTAGGTGCCGATGCCGTCGACGACCCAGATACATCCAGGTTTTCACCCAGATATACTGAACCTATCGACTCCACGCTTGGGTTTAGATTAAACCTTTAGGTTACGCGTTAGCTGGTAAGTTCATGTTGTGTCAGCAGACGGGTTTGTGTGCATTTCGGGGCGCTGGAGCGACATTTTGGCGTCTGCAGATCGCAGGCTGCGTCGTGAGGGTCCATTTTGGTGTCAGATCGCGAAGTTTATCCGCCATGCTAGCGCTGTGAGAGCAGCACCTTCACCCAGTGGAACCGCTGGCAGAAAGCAGATTGTGTAGATAGTGTTTATGAGAAATAACAAAGAAAGCGTGGATTTGTTGCTCCTGTGTGTTATAAGCGCTTGTTGGGCGAGTTCGGCTGCTAGTTGCGCTGTGAAATGACTGACACCGCCAGCTGGAGGTCAGAGACACACACGGGCGCTTTTCACAACATTTTAGATCCACAAAATCGCTGTTATGTAGATGTTCCTTCTTTTCAAAGAGCCCCATTCATTACATACAAGTCACGCAAATCTGATTTGTTATCCTTCAGTTATATTAGAAGGCGAACATGGTGGCACGTTAAAGCTTGTATGTATGTATGTATGTATGTATGTATGTCTATATTATGTTATGGTGAAGCCCGCGGCGGTGTGGCTCAGTGGGTAAGACGCTGGACCACCGACCAGAAGGTCATGAGCTCGAATCCCACCACAGCGCGCTGCTTTCCTGTACATTTATGCCCTTATCCAGAGCGACTTACGTTTTTATCACATTTACACAACTGAGCAGTTGAGGGTTAAATGGCTGTGGTGGGATTTGAGCTCATGAACATCCGGTCAGGAGTCCAATGTCTTAACCACTAAGCTACACTGCCCCAATGTACCCCCAGAGCTGCTGTTACAGTAGTCAGTGACAGCTAAGATATAAGCGTAAAAGATAAAAACGCATTTTATCATTAGATGTGCAGTACAGTCACGCCACCTTCTGGAGAATTTCCAGGTAGAGAGAGAGAGTTTGTTAGATTTGCCCTGATCAAACCTGGTATTAACATTCGTCCTGGGTGATCAGACTGCAAACTCATTTCAGTTGAATTTCTAAAGCAGTTTTAACAATGAACGTAAAGCCAAAAGAGCTTTACAAAGACCTAACTTTTGAATTCGTATACATTTTTATCCCTAACGAACAGACTGACAGTGATGGGGGGGGGGTGTTAAGAGGAAGAAACCTTTAGAGGAACCATCTTCATACGAGTGACATGGGATAGTTCGATAATAAATAATCCCTTCTATAACTAACTGTCTTGTATAATAATAATAATAAAAAAAAAAACCCTGCAATTGTTACTGCTGCAGTTATTCAGGTTTTAACATTGAGTGGATTTTGGGCCCCTTAACCCTCAGCTGCTCGGTTCTGCGAATGAGAGAAACAAAAGTTGCTCTGGATAAGGGCGTCTGTCAAACCACATAAAAATGGAAACGTGAACTTTTCACTCATGTGTGTAACACTGTGGCAATTACAGTCCTGGCCATCATAGGAAAGCTGTCCTTTGCAAAGCCAAACTCATGGTATCTAATTGTATCTTTAAGCCGTCCATCATGGTGATCTTTAGGCTGTCCGTGCGGTCACCATGGTACAGGTGTGAACAAGCTCAAATGGCAGCTCAAAGATGCATCGAGATCCGATGTCACGGACACGTTCAGGGGATAATGCCAGGTGTGAACGGGGCCTTTGTGAGTGAACGAGTTATACAATTCAGTTCCATGAGGTGTATTGCATTGTTAAACTGTAATGAAGTGTAAAAACTGGGGAGAGTTTCAGAAGTAAGGTAGGTCAACAGTGTTCGCTAAACTTTGTCGGGATTTCAGCCTTGCGGTGGATTTTATGGCATATTCACAGCTTTGTAAAGGCTGGGATAATCCCGTATGGGGAAAAAAATTCTCCTGTTGTGTGTCCTTCTTCTGTATGTTTTGAATATTTATATATGTTGAACACAAGAATGTAAATCTGTCTGTTAGGAATGTGAATACACACACATGCACACACAACGTCTTGAAGCATGCAGCCTGTGCGATTTTGCATCAGCTGCTTGGTTCAGACGTCAAAAGTCCATCAGCTGGCAAACGCTTCAATCTCTGATAATGGAAATGTGTTGCAGGAGCTTGCCAGATATTCAGTACACTTAAGAGTACATGTGTTTACAATCTTGTTAATGCATGTGATTAAATAGTGGTATGTGGACTGACTACTGAGACTACAATTCTGCTAGTCCTAAAATTTAGCTGACCTTGTTTTCCCCTCTCCTCTGCAGGCCTCACGTTAGGTGACGCAGAGATGGGCGCCGATAAAAGGTGAGTGAGGCTTCGTATCCATTCCCATGAATGCTCTGCATGACACGTGAACACTTTGTACGAATATTTGTATCCTTGTTAATCCTGCTGTGAAACGATGGCTGTTCAGGGTTAGCCGCACGGAGCGGAGCGGCCGGTACGGTTCGGAGCAGTCACGTGACGACGACAGACGAGACCGGCGAGACCGCGACGACCGCGGATACGACTCTCACCGCTGGAGCGACGACCGCCGTAGTGACCGCTACGACGGAGACAGAGGGGATCGTAGTGACCGCTACTGGAGCCGAGACAGTCCTGAGGTTTGTGTTAATGCTCTGTGGAGACTTAATTTGCAGCCAAGCATAAATCGAATGGTTTGTGGAATTGAGTTCTATTTGGAATGATTCCTCTGTCCGTACTCGCAGCGAGGTAGGAAGCGACGCAGCAGTGACTGTTCTGATGACGGTCACCACTCGGATGGCGATTACTCTGAGCACGACTACAGGGGAGACCCATCGGAGGAAAAGGAGAGCAAGACCATCATGCTCCGTGGTCTGCCGGTCAACATCACTGAAGCAGATGTGTGTGCCAAACATGAGATTTTAAGCTTTTCTAAATGTGACCCTTCACTCGACGCTTCAAGACTGAACCGGTTTTCCGTTTTGTTTCATTGCTCAGATCCGAGCCGCCATAGACCAGCTGGAGGGGCCGCAGCCAATGGATGTGCGGTTGATGAAAAAGAGAACAGGTGAGCCTGGCGTACCGTGGATCTTTCCTTTGCCAAACCTGTGACCACTGGGCCAACCTGCTTCTGCTCAAATGCCTTTTGCCATAGCAATATTTTTTTTTTTTTTTGTTTTATCTGGGCATTCTGAAAGCTCTGTTTCACAGTAATACAAATGATTCCGATACAATTTTAGCCTGGTATAAAGAAGCAATGAGGTAAGTTGAAAGTGTGGTTTGTGGTGTTTCCTGAAAATGTATCTAGTCCACAAATGACCTTGGATATCATAGCATGTTTGAACTGATTTCATCTGATCAAGGGAGTACATTAAGGGGTAAACCTTTTTATTTGGAATGAAGCCACGCGTAAGAGAATAAGTGTTTAGGTTGTGTGCATAGAATCATATGGTTAATCCAACTGTACGTGTGTGTGCCAATGTTCACTATTGATGCAGTCAGTTCCTGAGTGTAATTTAACTATCTAGTGCAATGTGATATTTTTTTAGGATTATCTTGCTATGGCAAAAGATTTGTTTCTGGCACACTCCCAACCATTTGACCTCTCTGGGTCTCTGGGGGTCATGAAGCAGTTTGTGACAGAGTGTGAATGTTATACGACTGAACTATTAAGACTAACACGCCTCCCGTCTGTATATCTGAATGCCTCTCTAGGTATAAGCCGAGGTTTCGCCTTCGTGGAGTTTTATCACTTGCAAGATGCTACCCGATGGATGGAGACCAATCAGGTTGCTTCCTAATCACCAAGTCTAGCTTTTACCCTGGGGAATGATGCAGTTTGAATTAAAAAAAAAAAGAAAGAAAAAAAGAAAGAAAAAGTGCTACCCCAGAAAACAAAATGGACACAGTGGACCTTTCCCCTCCTTTTTCGAAGGCATGGTGTGAATTAAACAGGGGCATTTTATGGACTTTTTTTTAATTTTTTTTTTTTAAGCGAAGTGTCAAATAGGGTTAATGGCTTTTGATATGTTTATAGCCATGCAATAATAAAAACCTGAGAATTGTGGTATTTTAGATGTACTAATTGTAAATACATTCACTAATGTGTATATACATATATTTGAAACATTGTTGATCTTAAAGATAATCAGACAAAAGGAAAGTTTCCTGACTATAGAAGACAATCTATTTTTACCGACCTGTGTTCTGAAGGGAATATTTCATCATATGGTTAGTGATTAAGGAGAAAGTCTTAAGTTTGCTTATGATGAAAGACTTTGAGCATTTACAATGCGTTGTGTGGAGTCTGTACGCCGTCCCAAGGTTCTCTACCTTTTACACTCTGCTCCGGCCCCATCCGGACACTCGGGTCCCAAACAGCATGACCACAAGCACCCACTGTCACACTCATACACTGAGTCTTCCTGGGCGATCCTCCCTTAAACCCTTGTGGCTGCTTTAGTGCTTGTTCATGGGCTGAGATCAGGAACGAACCGAAGATGATGCACTAACCCCCATTTTGTATTGCTTTTACAGAAGCTGCTGACCATACAGGGCAAGACCGTTGCCATGCATTACAGTAACACGCGGCACAAGTTTGAAGACTGGCTTTGCAACTCGGTAAGTTTTTTTATTTTATTTTCATTTTTCATATATATATAGAGAACGCGCTCGGCAAACCCCTGTATCAATATAGCGGAGGTGAAACGTTAAAACGCTCTGACCGGTTGCTTGCAGTGCGGCCTGTACAATTTCCGGAGGAGGCTCAAGTGTTTCAGATGCGGTGCTGCTAAATCAGGTAAGTGGCTTCTTCACTTAAGAAGCTGTGGCCTGTACACATCTGGATCCTTGAGCAGGGAGAAAGGTTTATATGGATATCTAACCTTGGATAATGGCCAATACTTACTTCATTTCTCAGAATTTAAGTGGAGTCTGTTCAGAGAGAAAGTTAGCTTTTTACCTTATTTGTTCGCAAGGGCTTCAGGAGGCTATGACATGATATAATTGTTTGTGTTTTTTTTTTTCCCACAGACTCAGAAAGCAGTGTAACTGCAGGAACCACGGAAACCCAACACAGCGGTGATTACTATGGAGACAGTAAGGATTTTAATTTTTTTATGGATAAGTCAGTAGATGTTGTAATGCTGTATTTATGCGTTTATATGCAAGTCATCAGGCAGCCAATTGTCTGTTACAGCAATCATCCTGAGGAACATTGCTCCACTCTCTACTGTTGAGGGCATTATGGCAGCCCTGGCACCATATGCTAATCTATCACCCAGCAACATCCGCCTCATCAAAGACAAGCAAACTGGACAGAATAGAGGCTTTGCCTTTGTCCAGCTGTCGTCTCCTCTGGTATGATTGTTGCATAAACACTAGTGTGCAGAGGATTGTAGTCACATTTGTGGTAAGGCTTTGTATTGAGTGATGTCACACATTTCTTGTGCTGTTGCTTTTGTAGGAGGCATCGCAGCTCCTCACCATCCTGCAGGGCCTGCAGCCTCCGCTCAAACTGGATGGCAAGACCATTGGGGTCGACTACGCCAAGAGTGCTCGGAAGTACGTACTTCACACAGCGGCTGTTGCTGATCATTGTTCGGATGACTACTGATGTTTCTGATCGAAAACTTTTGCTTTTTATAGGGACTTGCTCTTGCCTGATGGGAACCGTATCAGTGCTTTCTCTGTAGCCAGCACAGCTATCGCTGCTGCTCAGTGGTCCTCCAGCCAGGTTACTACAACTTATAACCTTGTCTCGATCGTAATGTCATGCATTCCAGCTGCTGCTTTGGTGTAAACCTGTTGCGTCTTTTTTTTATTTTTTTATTTTTTATTTATTTTTTATTATTACTATTAACAGCCACAGCAAAGTGTGGAACCAGCATCAGAGTACAGCTATCTGCAGGAAGGCTATGTGCCCTATTCACAGGTTAGCAGACTGCCCCTCACTTTATAATTATGATCGCCATTAATAGAGTACTAGGCATAACTTTTTTTTTTCCTGGTATAGGAATATCAGGCCCAATATCAACAGCAGGCAGTAGCAACAGACCCTTCTCAGGCTAATGGCATCCTTGGAGGTAAGATCTTTTGTTTTACTGTGGCCTTGAAATGGTAATTAATGGGGAGCGAGCATTTCTCATTGATAAAGATAAATTTAATAGAGGTTGATTATAGAATGAAACTTGTCATATATTAAAAACAAGGCTAACTGTGTGAACACTGTTACAAGACCAGGCTGTGAAATCTAGCTGCTAGAGGGTTTTTAAAGAGCTATTCCTGCATTAAACTTCCCGTTATTTGCCTGTGTATAGCGGCTCCAGGAATGAAAGTTCTCCCTACAGCTGGAGCAGTGGTCATCTCTCAGGGTGCTCAGGTTTATCAACCCCATATTATTAGCCAGCCTGCTACACAAGTAAGACTGCCTCACTGTCCTAAGGCTTGTTTTTTCCCCCCATGTATTATATTCCTGATTTTGACAGTGAGTGTGTCCTTGTACAAGACTTTGCAGACAATGCAGACTGCCACCATCACAGCAGCTGCCACCATCTCAGCCCCAGCAACCTCTGCAGTAACCATAGCTGCTACAGTTACAGCAACTCCTGCATCTACCTCTACGACTCCCACGACAGATGCTCCAGCTTGTAAGGCGAAACACACACCGAAGCCAGCATTCAGAACAGATATGTCACTTAGTAAAGCAGTTTTCATAATCACTTTATTTGTACGTCCTTCCAGCTGCCCCAGATACCTCCACCTACCAGTTTGATGAGTCATCCGGCTATTACTATGACCCTCAAACGGGTCTCTATTATGACCCTAGCACACATGTAGGTTGCCTTTTAAAAAAAAAAAAACAAAAAAAAAAAACATTGAAATGGTAAAACCAGAATTGTTTGAGTAGTTTTAACGTAGTAACTTTTGTTTTCCAGTACTACTATAACTCGTATACACAGCAGTACCTATACTGGGACACTGAGAAGCAGGCATACCTGCCTGCCGATTCCAGCAGCACCGCTCCTAGCTCCTCCACCTGTACAAAAGAGAGTAAGGAGAAGAAGGAGAAGCCCAAAAGCAAAACTGCTCAGCAGGTCTGTTTTGTTAAATATTTATTTTGATTGGAATAGCTCATGAGCAAGAGATTACAAGTTATTTGTATACACAGCTAAACCTGCAATGTGACTCTTTATATGTTAGATTGCAAAGGATATGGAGCGTTGGGCTAAGAGTCTGAATAAGCAGAAGGAGAACTTCAAGAGCAGCTTCCAGCCCATCAGCCAAGAAGAGAGGAGAGAGGCAGCTGCAGCAGATGCTGGCTTCACACTGTTTGAGAAAAAGGTCACTTTCAAATCATAAACATAAAGTCACTAGGTTTACGGGTGTGTTTAGATATGTTCATGAAAACTAAATGCATGTTGTTTTTTTGTATCAGACTAGTGGCTTAGAGAGGCTTGTATCAGAAGCAGCGAAGACTGCAGAAGAGGAAAGTTCATCCTCAAAGGCTAGTTTTGGCAATCTTTCTCTACAAAAATATGAATTAAAATTTCCCAGCTGTCCCTCAGTTTTCTAATTCCAATGAGCTCATTTTGCAGGTGGGACTCGTGGCAGCCTATAGTGGAGACAGTGAGCCTGAGGAGGCCCCAGAAGGAGAGGAAAAGGACGACAAATTGACCGACTGGAAAAAAATGGCCTGCCTGCTGTGCAGGAGACAGTTCCCCAGTAAGGAAGCCCTGCTCCGTCATCAGCAGCTCTCAGACCTGCACAAGGTACTTTGACTTACTTTAGTTTCAGCATAGAACTCTAAAGCAAGAAACGTGTATCTTATGTGGTGTATTTTATTATTCCCCCGCTTAGCAAAACCTGGAGGTTCACAGAAGATCCAAGCTGACTGAAGCAGAGCTGGAGGAGTTGGAGAGGAAAGAGACAGAGGTATACAGTGAACTTCACTGTATTTATATACACCCTCACTCCACTTTTCCCCTCTCTCTGGAGTGAAGGGTTTTCTTGAAAATCAATATGTATATGTAATCTCTAATCTTTTATATTGTTTCCTGTATGCAGATGAAGTACAGAGACCGGGCAGCTGAGAGGAGGGAGAAGTATGGCATTCCTGAGCCTCCAGTACCAAAGAAGAGGAAGTTCACGCAGCCTGCACCAGTAATGTAAGCTTGGACCCCTGGCCACAGTAACAGAGAGATCACTGATTGGATTACTTTTACTTTGGATTACTTTTTACTTCTAGCTATCTTGTACTATCCTGTAAATATATTCACGCTCTCAATAGGAATTACGAACAGCCCACGAAAGACGGACTGAACAGTGACAACATTGGCAATAAGATGTTGCAGGCTATGGGCTGGAAAGAGGGAAAAGGCCTTGGCAGAAATCAGCAAGGCATCACGGCACCTATTGAGGTCAGATGACCTGTTCTTATCTCTATTCTGCTATTAGTTGTATTTTTTTTTTCTGTTTGTACTTGTGGTTTGTGCAGATGTGGAAGACCATTACAGATAAAATTCCCAATTTTTGTCTCACCTGTAGGCCCAGATGAGAACGAAGGGAGCAGGGCTGGGTACCAAAGGTAGTAATTACACCCTTTCAGCCTCGGATACCTACAAGGACGCTGTGAGAAAAGCCATGTTTGCACGCTTTACTGAAATTGAATAGACTCTTGTTCCATCATGCCCTTGCGTTATCTGCATTGCTATGGGGTGGTCTTTGTGTCGGCATGAGGGATGGGCTTTATACATGGCCGATTAGCGATGACAGACGTGTGTGTATATATGTGTATATAGTGTCTCTTGAAAAATGTGAATTTTTTTTTTTCTTGCCATGTTCCTTGGAGCAGGGTACTGTCCTCAAGTAAACTGAAAACTGTAAAGTTTGTACACTTATGTTCTTGGATTTGTACATATGAGAATAAAATATTGAAGTATGTTAATTATTTGAGGTATTGTATTATTTGATCAGTATTCAGTCTTCCTTAAAGCTGTTTATTTTAATGTTTATTTCAAGTTTTGTCTTTATGCCTAACAAATTGAACTTTGTGACTTGGCCAATGTGTCCTTGGTTTATGTAGCAGAATTGTCCTTTGGATTTGGTGTTAATCTTTGGTAAAACGGCCTTTCTGTTGGTAGATTTGCTGTTGATGCACAAGCTCGTTAGAATATTCAGCTACTCTGGGATAGACCTTAAGTAATTTGTCCTTCAATTAAACAAGTTTTGAAACAATTCCTCTGGAAATTATCAGAAGGATTGTGTTACTTGCTGCACGTTATAGTCGTATAAACTGCTTTGGCAGGTAGAAACGGGTGGTTGACACCCTACAACTGGAAAAATATAACCGTATAACCCTGTGATGGTTTGGGCCATTTAGATTTGTGTAAGATTCCATTTCCTACTCCTATGCATCTTTTGTTTAAGAACACAAAGAAAGCTGAAAGCTACTTTTAATATTGTGTAAAACATGAGGGACCTGTGACTGTAGTGAGAGGTCTTATGCCACCACTAGAGGACAGCAGTATTTTGAAATACTGTTCATGCAAAATCAGCACAGTGCCATCACTACATGCAAAGATTTACAGATTGATGTTTAGCATATGGCATGTAGACATTTAGGTTAGACTGCTTTACAAATTAAACTATGTTTAAAACATTCAGATTAATATGTGAAGAGAACTGAAGTACCACAAAAACTGGTATAGCAATTAATACATGGTAGGTCCCCCACAGTGTCTTGGAGGGAACATTCGAATTCCAGCATTACTTGAGGCCATACTGCACGCCTATTGTGTGAAACAATTGTTGCCAGACAGATTTGAGTTTTTGCTGGAATTCTTGTAGTCTCGGTGCACCCTTGAAATGTGAACATCCAAACTTTTCTACCTCTGAAATGCTATGTCCCATCTCATGAGCTCCAACTATTAAACCGCATTGAACCTTGAGCTTGCGGACACAGCTCTAGAAGCTTCCACAGATGTCTGTCACTTTATATATGCACTGGCAAATGCAACCAGGGATGTGCATAGGTGGCATGTACTGTAATTATGTATTTTGCACCAGTTTTTCTGGTACTTCAGTGTACAGTAAGTGACCTATTATTTTACAGCATTATTAAAGCAAATTTGTCCTTTCATTATAAATTACTTTCTTTTACCTTTATTGTATGCATCGTGAATGAACAAGGACATCGCTGCAACGATTTGTATATACCCACGCCTTACTGTCTCGTCCGCTGGCAGTGTCCGTGAGATTAGCTTTGAAATCTGCTCTCAGCTTTCCTCTGAAGTTGTGTAGTGAGCAAAATCAATAGCACTGGGTACATTGGTAAAGAGGACCTTCACTGCACTTTGCTGCCAGGGTCACTGCTGTTAGATTTGGCTCTGGGTTCCCTTGACCAATTCACTCTGACCACTGGCTGATTATATTTGCTTCATGAGACTCTGAAGCTTGGTGTTATGTAAATGAGACATACCAGATTGGTCGTTATTGGTCAAACAGAACCAACTCACAGTATTAAATCACAGTTTATATCAACTGAGGCCAATGGATCAGGGTTTTATATTTGTCTGTGCTCTTATGTGCAAATTCACAGACACTCAACGTCACTTCAGCGGCTATTCATGACAGGAACAAGGTTACATTAGTACACATGTCTCTTCAGGACAAGTTCAATGTCAAACAGTCATGGGCAATTTTGCAGCTCCAATTCACCTAACTTACATATATTTGGACTGTGGGAGGAAACCAGGATACTTGGAGTAAACCCACATAAATATAGGTAGGCTCCACCTAGGATTGAACCCAGGACCGTCTCACTGTGAGGTGACAGTGCTACCCACTGAGCCACCCTAGTGCAAGTAGAACAAATTTCTAGTGTAAATGCTCCTGTATCAGCCCTTAAACGTATACTCAATATTACTAAAGGTAGAAGGTAGTAGAAGTGGACTCTCAATAGACGAACCCCATCTGGCATAGTTCCTCCTGAGTTGAAGACAGATCAGTTTTTCTGTACATTTAATCTGGGTTCTGTACCATAAAGCCTGCCATGGCTTGTCCTATTCCCTTCGCTGATCTTCACACATTTGTGCGGCTGTGACTGCTAAAATCAGGCCGTGCTTTTACATTCCCACCCCAGAGATCATCTGTGCCTGTCAGAATTGCATGTCAAGCTTACATGCTACTTTGGGTGGTGAGGTTGTTCAGGGCTAATGATTTGTAATAAAAAAAAAGTTCAAAGTTCAAAATTTCTTTCAATGAAAAAAATCTTTAAATCTTAGCAGCTATTGAATGGCTGGGCGGCACGGTGGTGCAGTGGATAGCGCTGTCGCCTCACAGCAAGAAGGACCCGGGTTCGATCCCCGGGTGGGGT
>JANCOA010000019.1:4457424-4472471 GCA_024363135.1 Leptodoras oyakawai | reverse complement strand
TTTTTTTTTTTTTTTTTTTTTTTTTTTTTTTTTTTTTTTTTTTTTTTTTTTTTTTTTTTTTTTTTTTTTTTTTTAAAGGATGTCTTGAGTACACCCACATTTTTCCAACAATAAAAAGGGGTGTGTGCGTACTGCGTGGTGTTCAGACAGCCTTGGCCTAAAATGTCTATGTGTGATTGCATGTTATGCTCAGGCAGAGACAGTGTAATTCCTCCAAATCCACAGCACGTCAAGAAGGTGATGAAATATCAAGGAGGCTCTGGAAACACATCACCTCCATTTTTCTCTCGGCAAACTAGAACCTCCCTTTGCTCTCAGACTTGAGGTCAGTTGCCTTACGTGTGATACAGGCAAAGCTAATTATAAATGTGGTGAAGAACAGAGTAAGAGATGGATATGGTGGATCGGGCGAGGTTTACAATAAAAGGCTTCATGCTCTTCAGGGTCATGTGTGTTTATTTGGACTAAATAAGAAAAGGTTGACAGTGGGAATTTGTTCAACATTAATTAGCACTTACAGAAGTTCAGAAAAGTGGATTTGGGAATCGGTGCTTTTTTTAAAATATATAAATACAAGAGTATTATTATATTACTGTAGCAACCATAAATAATATTCCAGAGCCTTGACTTGAACTCGGAGCTTTTTGAAAAACATGTCATTTGTTCAGCTCCGTCAGATGTACTCATAATGTATAAATAATCTAGTAATGATGGACCTTTTGGCTATGGAAAAGAACAGCTAGAACAGAAATGGTCTCCCCAAAAGAGCTTTACTCTTAAACCCTCTGCTTGGGTTTTTTGGTGATTCTTTACTAATAAGGGGATGAATGATGAACAGTATGATGGTGATTACCGTATGGTGAAGAAGCAGCGGGTGAGGCATGTTATTGAAGGAACTAGAAGCAAGTGGTGGTGTAGAGAAAATTGGCATGCCTGGTCACACCCAGTTAGCGTACCGAGCTCTGGTTTTCACCTAGTTTTTTTTTTACCAGGCTCATAGAGCCATTGCAGGTACATAGTGCTTTGTCTGATCAGTTTTTCACACAGATTCTAGTGATGAAGATGCTGTTCAATGGCAATATGTTTAGGAAATTCAAGGGTACTCAAAATATTAAAGGCCTTTGACAGTCTGCCTTAAGTTTGAATAAGGCTGAGCCTTGCTTGGCATGTCTGGCTGGAACTCGGATACCTGGGCATTCAGGTTGGTATTTCATTTGCACCATCATATTGTCAGATTAGCATTGAATCATTTGGTTAAATATGAGCAGATAGTATATCACTGCACACTGTATCCTGCTGCTCTTGTGAGCCGTCACATCAATAAATATAAGGGAATCGGTTCCATGCATGGCCACACGTAGTGGTGGTCGTCTTCCGATCACGAACACTTCCTTTTCTTCCCTGTCATCTGTCCATAGAATGTTATAAAAGGTTTTTGGTAAACTCTAATGTGGTTTTAATATCTTTGAGATGCATCAGTGGTTTATACATTGTGGGAAAACCTCCACTGCATTCTACCAAGGTTTCAGACTCTTTGTTACCCCGCAGCCACATTTCCACTCTCCGGGGCTGCTTCTGCTGGGTCGGGAACTTTCCCTGTCCTCTCGTCTCGGGAGCTTTACTTCTTATGTTTCTTGAGTGATCACAAAGCTGGATCAAGTCTAAAATTACTTCGTCTTCCTTATACAAGTGCAATATATTTTATGTATTTTTGCAGAATGCCAAGTAAAGTGGGGAAGTGGGGGGGGGGAAGAGGCTTCAGAGGCTATGAAACTGCCAGAATCTTAATACAAATGTTTTGTCATATGGCACAACACTAGGAATAACACCTACCTGCCATGGTACAGCTGAGCAGCCAGGTTGTGGTCCCTCACCTAGTTTTGGTTTGGTGGATTAAAGCTGCACTTTGGGTTCATAGTCATTATTTAATTTCAACTCCACTGTTGTGGTATACAGCTAAAATAACAGTAAATTCGTAAATGGCCAAATGTTTATGGACCACACTGTGGGCTGTTCAGGTGAATGCTTATTCTCGATTAAGCCAGGATGTGTGTAGTTTTGTGAGTCCACGTGCATCTTGGTTATGTAATCACATTCCAGCACATAGCTTGGTGATTTGTATCCGAGTCACCATGGCGATGTCTGTCCATCTCCAGGACAGCATGAAGTGATCATTAGCTTTGGCTTTAGTTTGAGCAGAGTGCTCATCCATCACACGCAACCGAACTGCCCTCTGCACCATCTCCTACTCACGCCAACGTCCTTGTTTTACTTCACTCAGAAAATGTGCATCCAGTTCCATAAATCCACACAGGGAAAATTCATTAAAGGAAAGTATTTTTAGCGATAATTTCAGGTAGCAGATTACAAGTCGCAGCAAACCTGTCATTTCCCTTTTTTGAGATGATGTCAGTCGGTTTATATATAGCTGAATGAGAAACTATTGAATCCTGTGTTTTATGGAAGCAGCTGTTCAGCAGATGTGGCTAGTAGCCACCTCATAAAAAGATGCAGAGTAGAGACACTTTATAATCTGAGAGAGAGAGAGAGAGGGAGGGATGGAGAAACCAACAAACCCTCCATGGCTGGCACTAGCCGTTATTGGACGAAGTCCCGGCTTTGCAGAGCCTACTGTAGAGCCAGACCTCCTCAGCCGGTCCAACGTGGCATCTTTCGGTTTTCTGGTGGTTCCTTCTTTCTCTCGAAATTTCTTGTTTTTCTTATCTTTTAAATCGGATTCGAAGGAGCCCGACGATGTGCAGTGCTGCCAAGAAATCATTTTCACTCCCTATTTGTGGACACATCTGTTCATACTCTTCTTTGCTCATATTTCCTGCTGTCTAGTTCACTCCCTTCCTTCGTCCAGCTGTCTTGCGGTACCTGCTGGAATTTGTCCAAAGCTGTACGAAGTAGCTACTCTTTCAGCAAGGTGCAGGCAGCCTATTCCTGAATTAATGGGGCTTTTACTGAAATCGTGATAGCAATTGCCTGCGAATAGCTGAATTAATACAGTCCAGTTGCTGCTTTTGATGCTCTGTGTGTCCTCAGATGTAGTGCTGGAACAATGTGGTAAAAATAGAGAGTGTTGCCATCATTTAATTCTCATTATGGCAGTGGTAGGTGGTGCATTTTATTGTTAAGACAAGTGAGAAATTCGTGATGGTTGGATGCAGAAGCTTTACTGCATTGATTAAAAGAAAATGGGATGATAATGTTGCAGTATGCAAAAATAGTATATTGAAATTGCATTGCTGTTTTGATATGTCAGACTGGAGAACCTGGGTTGTGTCTGACACTGGCATGCATTAAGTTTTCTTCATAAATCTTCAGTAACTGCTTTATACTGGGTGGGGTCTTGGTGGATCTGGAGCCAATCCCAGCAACACTGGCCAGGAATATGGCTGGATGGGATGCCAGTCCATCACAGAGCACCATGAACTCACTCACTCTCCCACTCACTCGGGCATGTTTTTTGGAAGCTGGGAGATGCCTACGATTGGCTAGTGTTGCTATGATTGACAGGTGAAAGAGCATATCTCCATCCCTCCCATTCAGAAAGTATGGGCAATTGGAGATAGTCCAGGGCTTGGAGCTGGACACTGTTCAACATGAAGCAACACACTTATCCAGCCTGAAACACACTGAATCGTCTCCACTCCCTGGACTTTTGCCCGGGTAGGATGAACTAGATCACGTCCAGGTCAGATTCCACCCCATGGACTTTGTGTATACAGTGAGTGCTGCTCGGTCAGTTTTGTTCCCTTGGCTTCTGGCTACAGGTGGCTACGTCATCAGGATTTGAACCGCCAATCTCTCTCACACTCTTATAGTGTGAATGTTTTTTGTTATGCCATTAAAATGATATTGACTCTCAGTAATATAGAAGCGAATACAATATACATTCATATTTCTAAATGCATTTTTTTTTTTGTTTAATGTTTACTAGCAGTAACATTTTGTTCAAATTCTGACACGTGAATTGAGAGGCATTCATGTAAAATGTTTTTAGTTTATTTTTGTTTATTTCTGATTAAAAATTCCAAGCTGTTCCAAGTGATATTTATGTTTATAAATTATGCTTGGATGAGCAGCATTCACTTCCCGTCTAGTCCGAAAGTCATGTTCCTTGTCTGTCCTTGTGGCTCTGTTTACTGGTATGTTAACCGGCTGAACAGAAAAACTCTGTTTTGCAGTAGTTGTTGGGTTGCTTTGATTGTTCTGATGTTCTGGTTTTGTTACATTGAGTTCACACTGATAATTTATTATACATTTTTTAAATTTAGAAATAAGCAATGTTTTAGAAATTAAAAATAAGAAAATCTAAGAAAGTAAACATTCAGGCTCTTATTTAAAAAGAATATTGAAGAGTAAGTTGCATTTAATTTCAAGATTTCATGCTGATTGTGCTGAGGCTGTTCAGAATAAACACAGCGCGGTACTAAATGGTTGGTTCATACACAAAGTGTAATACTTTCGTGATTGCAAAGGTCTGCAGTAATATACAGTACAGGCCAAAAGTTTGGCCACACCTTCTCATTCAATGCGTTTTCTTTATTTTCTCACAGATTCTCACTGAAGGCATCAAAACTAGTTCATTCATAATATAATTCATATTGTAAAATAATCCTATTAATCCTTTTAACAGTTGTCCAATAGGGCTGTGTAGTAACCTGACTTCTGCACAACACAACTGATGGTCCCAACCCCTTTGATAAAGCAAGTAATTCCTCTAATTAACCCTGATAAGGCACACCTGAAAACCATTTCAGGTGACTACCTCTTGAAGTGATTTTTACTTTCAAAGGTATTATGCAGGTGTGGAGTATGTTCATTAAGGACATATGAGATTGGTGTGGCTAATGTAATGCACAGGAAATTTGTTTTTAGAATGTTGCAGTAGCTATAATACAAAACGTATAAACTGCATTTTATTGCATGTATAAAAGATGTATATTTTTATATAGGTCTGCACACACTGAGCTGATGTGATTACACTATGTGATTACAGTAGCAGTGAATCAATGATGGCAGCTTGTACTTCCTGTTCCTGTCATTGTATTGCAGCGCTTTTACACTGCATGGTTGATGAATTAACTCTGTGCATGTTGCTGGTGTTTTCACTCCCAACTGTGCCATATTTAAATACCCTTGCTGAATGTGGTTCACCTTCTTGCCACGGTACCGCGGGTACTTAAATGGTGCATTTGGAAATGGTACAGACCATTACACTGATCAAATGCAATTTTCACTGATTTGTCCTGATAACGTCTGGAGTAGACTCTGCAGTAGTAGTGATTCCAGCGTCGTGTTTGTTTCTCATGTGAGAGATACTTTTTATGGCAGCTTTACGGGGGAAATACAATTTCTTCTTGGTGCTCAGGCTCTCGGATGTGGTTTGATTCGTTTACCCAGTAAACAACCCAGTAATCCCAGTAATGTTGTCTGATCCGTGATCTACATGAAGTCTGCCCATGTCAAGATATGCTTCCGGATGAACGTTTTCGGCTGCAGCGCTCAGAAAGAAAACCTGAATGTATTTTGAATGAACAGGATACATTTTTAGCCAAGGTGAGTTAGACACCCTCAAAGGGAATTGAATATTAAACACCTTAGGCAGGAAGGAGATGAAGCTCTTGAAGTTTGCTCAAAGTTACGATCTGTGCTCAGATCTGCTCCCCGTCTTCTCCTCTCCCTGCCAGCGAAAGCTGTGCAGAAAAATATCCTTCCTTTTAGCTGTCAGTCTGTAAGCCTGGCTGTATTAATGCTGTAAAATAACAGCAGTGTCCAGTTAAGAATTCTGTAGCTCTTCTAAAGAATAAAAAAAAACCTACTTGTATGCCACAAGTGCAGATATAAACCCTGAGCTGTCTGTATCCTGGTCGTGTGTGTGTGTGTGTGTCGCTTACCCATCACATAACACTATCCTTGAAAGTGTAAGGAGTTTCTCTCGAGGTTTTCGCCAGTCACTACTAAAATACTCTAGAGTCAAATACATTTTGAATTTGAAATTTTGAAATGACATGTTAAAATGCGTTCACCATTGCCGCATTTCTCATGGAGTAAACGTCAAGGCAAGACATACGTTTAGTGGAAATAAAGAACAAACTTTCACTTAATGGCTGCCCACTTTCCCAAACACAGCTAAGTGAGAGAGTACTATAAATGGTAATGAAAATCATGGCCTGTTCAAAAAGTGGGCAGGGGTGGCCAGTGCCCCCAAACCATCCACTTTAATCTGCAATGTCTGAATCTGTCAATCAGCTATATTTCATTCACCCTAGGAGAATCTCCTGGTTTCTGATTTGCAGGTTGGACCGAATAAACAAGAGATGCTGATAAGTCGGATCTCATTCTGTGGAGCATAGTTGCTTGTGACAGTGGAGGAGGAAGCTTATTAAAGCTTGGTTGTAATCTTGATGAGTCTTGTAACATTGCTTATAGTGGTTTAGTGTTGTGGATAAATAGTTAAGGTAGGTAACCAGCACTTGATATCATAGTTGGATTTTGTCCTAGACAGCACTTAGTCACACAGCCATAAACCCTGTGCTGCGATTTTTGGTTACCAAATCAAAGCTCACTTCTAGCAATTCAGTTGTATCTGCTGCTCAAACTCAATCTCCCAGGGTTCGGATCACGCAGGCAGCACAAGCCGTAACGTTACACTTTCCTTGCCCACTTCATCCCAACCTGGTGCAGTCAGCGGTGTAGTTCCTCACACTGAAAATCATCTGAGCAACAGAGCACCAGCCCAACCGATGCTAAGTGTTTCCTGAACGAATGTTTAGTCTGCAGCCTTATTTGTTTAAACCGAGCTGGTACCAATCACAGTCGCGGTTGGAATACTGACCCAGTAACTAGATGCACGTTTCCGCTTCTTCCGTCAGGAAGACAGGACTTGCTAACGGGAAAGCCGCACTGGAAAAAGAAAGGGGATTCTAAAAGCATGCATCGTCATCGCCATTTAAACAGAGCAAAGAAACGAAACCACATCACGTTTAATAGGGCAAAAAATCTATACATTAAAAGCCTAGGAGAAGAACTGCAGTTTGTCTGTGTGAATGAGTTTACTTTTAACTAGAAGCGCCGAAAGCACCATGTTGATAACATCCCTGCTGGTCTTTTCCTTAATACGTTTGAATATATGCCGTTCCACTGTTCTTACACACTGCCTCGGATTCTTTAAGCAATCCCAGCCAGTCTTTCAGGAGGTCTCCTGCTAAAGATTTTGGAAAGCAGAAACGGCAAAACGGAAACCAGATTTTTCAAAGAGAAACCTGGGCCTTGACTAGAGCTGTAACTAGAGCTCGTTTACTTTTCCAGTGGAATCCTTTTCTTGATTCGACCCTCTTGGCCCGTCTCTTCTCATTGATGCAGATTCCTCAACCAATAATCTGTAAGAGGAAAAGTCATGATGATAATTCCCCTTTCAGCCTTTCAACTTCCTAAGCTTTATGCACTGGTGTTTGGTGCATCCATTTGTTAGGGCTTTTGCAAAAAGAACCAGAAGGCTTGTACTGTGAAGTGAAGTTTTTTCTTTCTTTTTTTGCCTAACCATATGTTGAAACCAACAAACCAGTTATGCTTGTTTGGTAATTAGCTTTTAATGGGTGCATCTTTCCACTATATTACAGTTCCTTTAAGTTTAATTAGTTTGATTAGCAGAGATGTTTATCCATTCTTCTTCTTCTGCTTATTTTTTTTGATGATGATAATCCTAAAAGGTGTTTCTACACCGTTTGTGAATGCACCACATGGAGCACTCAGCCTTTTATATCCCGTGGAGAGCGCTAACAAAGGAAATGGGACGCCATTCGATATGCTCCAGCTGGAAGCGTCGTGTGGTGGAATACCTTTCCCCTGGAAACAATCTTGAAGTTTTCTTTTATATGGCATTTTGAAAACGACGGACGTCCCTGAACTGAAGCGTGTTCCATGTGTCTGTACTACAAGTAAAGTTACACCTTTGTAGTCTCTGTTAACCTAATAATAGGTTCACTAAATAGGTTACAGAGAGAGGTTAGTCTTTTCCCAGAGTAAGTAGGGGTAGTGTGTTTGAATGTACGTACTGGTTCACCTTTAATAAGTACGTGTCTCTATACATATTTATGAGGTATGTAATGCTTACAATTACAAAAATTTTTTTTATATACAAGCAAACGCATATTGCTTGATTCTGTGTCTTAGATTGATTAAAAGGTTCAACAGTTATTATAGTACATTAATTGAAGCATAATGAGGGCTTAATGAGGGTAGGAGCCATTCAATAGCGTATAACTGGAGAAAAACCGTATTGGAATATTCTGCTGTTAGATAGTTGTGCCCTTAGTCACATAACTCTCGGTAGCCCTTGATGTGTTTTTGAATCCTGTGTTCTCCAATACGGAGTATGTACTTCCTACAGTGAGGTCTTTAGTCTCATCAGTGAAGAAATTGTGCGCACCGTATGTATTTGATATTCGCTAATCTTTCAGGCCCCACTCATTGGCATGTCCAAGAGGCAGGAAGTGCCCCCATACACCAGACCTTAAAGATTACAGGAAATGTTCACAGCTCCTGCCTGCTGCTGCGTAGCCATTGCTGTGTTTCTCAGCCTAACACACTAGAATGCTAATGGGTCGCAATGTGTGGTGGTGTTTTTTTTTTTTTTTTTTTTTTTTTTTAAGCTTTTCCTGATTCCTGATAAAGAGGAACCCACTGTTTCAGAGGTGGAAGTGTGGCTTGATTGGAATAAATGTTTATTCCTTCTCACATAATGTAAGCTGTTTTGATAAATGATAAATAAGCTACTTTATTATGCAGCCTGTTGAATGTATTCTTTTTTATTTTCTTTGCCATGCTCCATTGAGATACGATGCATGTTTCTACCTTTAAAACTTATGAACTATTCTAAAGCTCAGTCGTCAGTCAGAGCTGATTTAATAACCAAACGGGCATTGCATGAGACTGATGGGTTCTGAACAGATTATTGCTTGTTTTTTTGTGATAAGTCCTAAGATCGTATGTTCATGAGGTCAATCAAGTGTAGATCTCTACGTGGTTTCATTTCATTGTATAGCAGAGAGGTTTGGCAGGATATAAGCACAAACCTCTCACAATGATGTATGCAGATGATCTGAAAACAAAAGTCATCTATATGAACGGAAACACCCGTATTACATGGTTAAACACCATATAAGGATTTTGCATGCCGTGTGTGTGTGTGTGTGTGTGTGTGTGTGTGTGTGTGTGTGTGTGTGTGTGTGTGTGTGTGTCACACTCATATCTGGTTTAAACTGAAGGATATGAAGGCGCAGCATGTTTTTCTTTTTTTTTTTTTCTTTTGGTCCGGATGTTGGTTTTTCTAACTAGGCACTAGTGAGTCAGTCCTGTACCCACAGGGTGGCAACAGGGTTTTTTTTTTTAACTGTATTCTCTAAGGTGTAGACTTGACCGTAACATTCCAATACATTTGTTTAAGCCGAGACAAATATTTGGAGCAAACCTGGAGATGAAAACTGACAAATATAAATATGTAATGTTTAGATAAATAAATGAATAAATAAATTATATGGAGTAATAGTTCTGTCTGTCGTTTCTTTTTTTTTTTTTTCTTGAACTTCCTTCCTGTCCAAAATGCGTCATATTGAAAGAGTTCTGCACAACCCGTTTTTAAATGCTGCCTACCTAAGCATTCTCGCCAAGAAGCAGCACTGAAATAGTCATGGTGTTTTTTCACCCTATGGTTATTGTGTAGAACTGGCTGGTTTTATAATCAATATAATCATGGCATTGTTAAATACTATGTTGTTTTAAAGGTTTAAACTGTTTCGGGATGGATATCGATAACATCACAACGTGATCCAGCATATTATGTCTGTGTTAGTGTTCTGGTACGTCAGGTAAGTGCTAGTCAGTGTGCTGGTTTCTTTACAGCAATACCAGGCTGAGTATTGACGGATCTATTATAGTCCTATGTGAGTGAGTGTGTGTGTGTGTCATGTGTTTGTTGCATCTAGATTGAATGCATGCTAGAATTTCCCAGAAGTTGGCCAACTAGTTATTTTTTATTTTTTTTGCTTGCTAGTTCATTTGTCGCAGGCAGACGGAGGGGAATTTCGCAGGAGTCAAATGCCGAGGCCCAGAGTTTATCTTTATTGTTTATGAACCGTTAGACAGTAATGATGTGCTTCATGTAGAGAGTTTCTTTAAATTTATAATTAGTCATCATTCGGATTAAAGTAAGTGCTGAGTGGGTGAGTGTCTAGCAGCACTGTTAGTCATTTAAATTACCCCTGGATGTGTCATTTTAAACCACTAAAAACCATGCAGCTGGGAATATGCTGAACTGAGTGCTCATTTATTCACCAAAACCAGGGAGCTGATGTAGCTGAAAAGTACAGTTAGTTATCAAGGTGCAGTTGTCCTGTATACTTGTGTCGATTACATGAATACTTGGTGTGGTGGCGTGTCAGTTTCATAATGAACATAATGGAAATTGTGTTTCTACACTCATCAGCATTTTTTTTTAATGCTTCACCAGGCTTAGGTAAAGGTAATGAGTTAATAAAATGATAATATCTGGACGTGCACGTACTTGGCGTTGAACAGTGCCAGAGAAAGTTATTGCTCCGAAGTCAAGCAACAGGTTATTGCTGTTCATCTAGGGTACAACATCGACCACACACAGACACAGTGTTAACGATGTTTGACATTTGATAGCCATTGCAGTGGTAATCTATCTGATTCCCAGCACTATCATCAATCATCCCAAGGTTATTATTGTCTGGACGTTTTTAGTACAAGCGTCTCGATTTGCATAATATTCTTAAGTCATATTTGGCCAAATAAATTGTAGCTAGCTAACATGTAAATTTAAGTGTCCAGGTACCACAATGTTCACTCATACTGAGCCTAATGGAATGGTAGGTTCAAGCCATCAAACTTATGAGCTTAGTTTGTAACATAAATGTGTCACGTGTTTGGGACTTACATCCTTAACGTTTTACAGCCTTAGCATGGTGCAGTGGGTAGTGCTGCCATGTCACAGCAAGGTCCCAGGTTTGTTTTTTTGACAGGGCATGCTGGGTCCTTCCTGTGTGGGATTTCCATGATCTCCCCATGTCTGTCTGGGTTTCCTCCCGTAGTCCAAACGCATGTACATTATGTAAATTAGAGATATGAAATTCCTCCATTGACGAGTGTGAAACCTTTTATCTAGTGTGAAAACGAAAATCCTGTCATTAACGCATGTTCTGTATTTAAACTATGACCAAATGTTAAACACCAAATGAATAAATACAGGTTCCCAACCCTGGTTCTGGAGACCCCACCATCCTGCACATTTCAGCGTTTTCCCAGCTCCAACACACCCACTTTACCTCAGGGAATGACCGTTAATTAGCTGATTAGTTGCATCATGTGTATCGTCAGCACTAAAACCTCTTGAAAGCTGCATAAATACAAAAATCCTGTCACAGTTCTTTCTCGCATCTCAAGCCCACTGGCATTACCGTGATGGATGTGGCAACCCTTCTCACTTTCTTTTTCAGTTTATAGCTTCTCTGTGTGAATTTCCTTCACAGCTGAGATGAGAAATTGTTTAATAAGAGACTCAAGTACATTTCTCAAGTTTAAACCGATTGCTTATTTGAACAGGCCATGATCCAGCACTTCGACTGAAAAACGGTTCCTCCTTGCCTTGCGCTTTGCAGTGTTTAAGATTTTTTTTTTTACAGATTCCTTTAGTGGTGCCAGTCTGAGAAATTCATCTGGACAGGTTGCTTACGAAAGCGAAGCTGTGAAATTACAGCTCGGCGGCATGAAGCAGCATAAACACTAGCGCGTTTTTAACGGCTAGGCGAAAATGGTGCTAGTGGAGTAGTGGAGGAGGATCTGGCGGCTTTGTTGCTGCAGTGCAGTAGTGAGGACTGGGCAGCCATGGGCTTCTGACCCACTTTTCCTTTCGCATTTCATCATTTGTTCCACTTCACTATTCATCCCACCCACAGACTGCTTTCTCTGCCGTAATGCACGAGAGGGCTTTTCATGAATCAGACCAGTACGCACTTTGGATGTCCTGCAATACAGTTGTAATGTTTTCGTAGATTTCATTTCATTCTTTTTGTGAACTGCAATCCTTTCGCATAGTTGATTTACATCTGAAACTGGTCTGTACAAATGCCATAATTGTATCGATTTGCTTTTCTGTATTATGTACGTCTTTTTTTTTCAATATATTCAGAATCCCTTCATTTTTAAAGCAGCCAGAAGCGTTTGCAAATTATCGGATTATAACACTACTAGGCAGGATAAGAAATCAGGAAATGTGCTGCAGCATTTTTTGATGAAAGAAGCATTTTTTTTTTTGGTACCATCTGCCGATTTATTATTATTTTTTTGTCATCTGCTTTATAATGAGAAAAAGATGATGGTCAACCTCATGCCGACTGAAGGACCTCCTGCTTGCAGGTGTTTCAGGAAATGATCAAGTGCTGCTTTGACGTAAGGTTTCAGAAAAAGCCGGCAATCAGTTCCATCTGATGGCTATATAATAAATCACAAAACCAAACTGACGTTGTTTATTTCTTGTTGAATGTTTGTTGGACAAAGCATTAAATGCTGCATTGAATGCACACTGAAACTTGGCAGTATTCTGGAAAGGGACCAGGTGCTGTTTTTCTACTCTCCAACTGTCCAGTTCTAGTGAGCCAGATCTCACAGTCCCTGTTCTTGCTGGACAGGAGTGGAAGTCAGTGTGCTGGTGTGCATTCTGAGCTGCATTTCTGCTTACCATGACTATAAAGAGTGGTTAATCGAATTACAGTAGACTTCCTGTCAGCTCAAACCCGCCCGGGCGTTCACCTCCCTCGCTCACGAGGTTTTTCCGTCCACAGAACTGCCACTTACTGGATTTCTGGGTGTGAAATACTTAGATTAGCCTGTCTGGCATTAACAACCCATGCCACTGTGAACATTCATTCAAGTAAAGATGCACATCTGCCTGATCGCGTTGCTCTCACATGATGGTGCTAAATGTTTTAGGAAATGGTTTTAATGGCTGTTGCTATGTATGATGCACTGTTATTCTTCAACTGTGACACAGCAAAAAAAAAAAAAAAAAAAGAGACCTTTTTAGTGGTATGTGCGCGTGTTTCGCTTTTGATTAAACACTGGGTTGGTAGTTACTGTGGGTGAACCTGCAATTTTAAGACAGAAACAAGTCAAACGTAAGTTCATTTAATTGTAGAGTCGCCTAAGACACGTAAGCTGTAATTCAGCAAAAAAAAAAGAATGAGCATTACTTTCCTTTAACCCATAAAGACGTCATCTGTAAGATGCTGATTATTCTTACATTTAAGTGAATTGGAGAGAGAAGGAGGAAAGAAGAACCAATGAACTAATTAAACACTGTTAGAAACCACCAGTGTGCTTCGTTTTGGACTGGTTAATGTAGCGGGATAGAGAGCATTTGAACCGCTAAATCAAGTGAACTAAAAGGCACAGAGCAGCAGAAGTTTTAATCAAGCGTTCCCTCCAGGCTTGCTTTAAGTTGGCTGCAACTCTGGAGACACGGTTCGTTCGCAGTGCCCTGGAGATGTCATTACAGCTCTGGTGCGTACAGCAGGGGACACCTGCAACGGAGTGGGAGAGCGAGAACAGGGCCGAGAGAGATAATCAAGTGCTCCTCCAGTTAATACAGAGAGGAAAATCTGCTCTGATCGACTCGCTATACAGTCCTAACGGCCGCGTGGCGATAGTGACCGAGTTATTCCTCTCCTTTGCTTTGAGTATCGAGCTTCAGCCGGCCGGAGGTGGAGCACACATAAATAGCTCTGGTCCAAATCTCTCTGTGAATCAAGGCTCCAAATTGCGTTTGACGAAATGTCAGGAACCACATGGCGGTAATAAAGTTCTCTGACGCTTATGATGTCCGAGCCTGTGTTGATGCTTAATCAAGCGCTGATTGAACTTTAATAACCCGAGGCCGACGCTTTAAACGGGAAAAGGTCAAACGGGGAGACGGAACGACCGACTAAATCCAGTTAGCGCTCTGCGTCTCGTCGCTTTGCCGAGCACTAATAGCTAGAAGCCCACGGAAAGCCTAATGTCATGCTTGCAGCCAGCATCGCAAACCATTACTCATTTATTTAGCTCTGTCTTTATGCTCCACACAATGGAAGAGCTCAGATTAGCTCTTTTATACATCCAGTGGGTACTGTTAGTGCTGGTATAAAAGCCTTAAAAGACAAATTGTTACATTTATTATTTATCTCTTTTGATTTGGTGCATGTCTTCTTTAGAGGACCAGGCTCCTAGAGTTCTAACTTTTCGCCATCTTAAAAAGAAAGATCGATTTGTTTTTTTTTTTTTTACTTGTTTTCTGTCACTAGGGGGACGATGAATTGGGAAGACTGTTCTTGCAATCACTTGTTTTGGTTAACGGCTCTCCTGTCGGGAGGGCATGGTCATTTCAAGCCGGTGTCGTCGATGCCCTTCAGCCCTGTGTCACACCACACGGAGTTGTTTTGTTCTACGGTCAGTACGGTCAGTGTGACGGAGCCGTGTCTTTGGAACAGTTACAGATTGAGTCGAGATGGTACAGCACCACTTTTCCAATAGCGATACTGAAACCTCAGGCATCAGCTGATACCGTTACATCTCGTATGTTCTCTTTAAAGCCTGTTTCCCATGAAAAACCCAATCACTTCACTCCGAAGCTCTATGTATAATCAAGTAAATATAGTAATATAATCATTGTAAACAAAGTCAGGTGTCTCCAGAATTGCAGTTTTACTGCAGAAGGCAAAACTGTCTACAATTTTAATGCACGTTAACTCCGGGCAGTAATTCAGTGTTTCATTGTCATTATCATCATGAATTCGGACACATCTCGTCACAATTCATATATTCATATATTCATACATACAGGGGTTAGACAATGAAACTGAAACACCTGCCATTTTAGTTTGGGAGGTTTCATAGCTAAACTGGACCAGCCTGGTGGCCAAGCTTCATTAATTGCACATTGCACCAGTAAGAGCAGAGTGTGAAGGTTCAAGCAGGGTAAG
>JANCOA010000019.1:4446604-4456868 GCA_024363135.1 Leptodoras oyakawai | reverse complement strand
GCCCTACACCATACTAATAAATTATTGTGGTCTAAAATGACAGGTGTTTCAGTTTCATTGTCTAACCCCTGTACATCCTTAATTAGGTCTGTTAAACTGGATTAGCTTCAGTGTGTTGAAAAAAATCCCTGTTCATAAGTTTTGGATGGTATTTGCTGAATGTCGTTTAAACGAGTTCTGACATTTCAAGCCTCAAAACTGAACTCAAAAATAAATGTTGTGATCCGTATTTTGTATTGTGAAGTTACTTGTTTACCTTTAGCAACTTTTTATTATTATTATTTTTTTTTTAAAGGCATTCTGATATATACAATATACAGAAAATTATGGAGATAACATTTTTGCTCATAGCTCATATCTTCTTTTCTGCATAGTGTCAATATATTTAATTTTGTATTTATTATTTAGAACATATTCTCTAAATTTTCACTTTTACACACTTTTACACTCCTAAGCCTCTGCGTCGTGATTTTGCGGATCGCGTTCAGACGGAGGTGTTTGCTCAGCGTATTCACATTGTTTCCTGACTTATTATACAGGATGTCTGAAAAAGTATAATAATCTGTGTTCTTAAATCTCTTTGGGCGGGTTCCAGTTAAACTCATTGCCGTTTGTCCCAGGATCCTGAAACGATTTCTAAATCGTGCCCTTTTTCTTGCCTGTTCCCCTAGTAGAGCATTCACATGTACGCATAGACAGGTTTTACAGTTTTTACTATAAACCTAGAAAACACGAAGGGTGTAAGCTGTAGTTCAAGTGCAAGCTAAATTCCCAAGGAGAAGACACGTGTTCCTGAGCCCTGTGCGTAGCCTAACTGGGTCTGTTTGTCCGAGTTGTTGTCGTTTCTCCTCTCCACCCCTGTGTGAATGCCTGCATGATTGCACTTTCACTCTGTGAACTTTGATCTGATAAGACAGGCATGCTTGATGACCGTCCACATGAACATTTGAGGGATGTTTCTGTGTTCCCTCAGGGAGTAAGTGGGAGCGAGAGGAGGGGGAAAAAAACAGGGTGAGAGAAGAAGAATGAGGTGGTGGGAGGGCAGCCAGAGACTCGAGGAATGACGAGTCTTTCCTAAGACAACTGTTTAAAGGTCCAGTCAAGGCCACAGCCTCGGTGGAAACCTACTTTTAGCCATTTTACTGTTGTTGCTCTCCTCTGACGTTCTTCTCGGCTTGACGGTGTAGATGCTGCCCCATAAATGCTAACCACAGTTTAAGGTGGGGGCACGGAGGTTCATGTTGGTTTGTTTGATTCGCTTTGCCTGTGACAGATTGTTCGCTGTCACCAGAAGTGAATCTGTGTGAAAACAATCAGTATTGAGCAACAGCACTGAGGTGTGGATGAGTGATGCTACACTACACGATCTGTCAGTATTTCACGCCTCTATAGTAATAATAGTGTACAAGAATTGGTTGGTTAGAAATTATTATTATTATCTATTTATTTGTTTATTTATTTTTTTGCTATAGCATGTACTAGGTTTCTCCGGACATTATTGTTCATCAGTTTGTTGAAAGGTTGTCAGTATGCCGGATCACGTCTGACGTAAGCTGATGTAAGTGCCACAGGTATCTGGATTCAGAGCATCAAGGTGCACAACTCGTCTTTGACATTCATTTTAAGCATCGCTACATATCAGATGATGTGGTTTTTTTTTTTTTGGTTTTTCTTTTCCCCCCTTTCTATTTTTGTTCAGCCTTCTTGTCTGCCAGGCGACTATTATTTATAAACCCATGGAATCTGCTCATTAATCCTATTGGAGAGATGTAGATGAATAAAAGAGGTTAGTGAAGATCTGAATTATTGAACTAGTGCAGACTTTGTCCTAGCTTAGCTCTTCTCATAATAAAGCATCGTTCCAGCTTCTTAACGTTTCCTCTGCTTTCATTCCAAATGGAATTTCTAGTTGTGTGCTTCACCAGTAGGTGCTGTGATTTAAAGCTATTTTAAGTATAGCACTCTGGTGATTAATGTGGAAGTTACAGCTGTGTGAAGTGTGTGAATGCTGGCAGCAGTGCAGCAGTTAGGAATTTGCTCGTATCATGTTTGTGAACAGTTTAGCAAAACACAGAAGGCTTCAAAATGGCCGATGATGAAATGGCTAAGACAGAGAGTCTTATAAATATAAGAAAATGGTTACTGTGCTTGCTCAAATCACATGATGCAGGGCTCCAGTATGTTGATGAAAGTAGAATATAAGGACTGTTTAACTACATTTTATGATGAAACGCTGTGAAAAGCTACCGCTTACATTCTTACAGAGATCTTTTTGAAAATTTTTTGCTTCAGTTTGGGAGACACCTCTGTGAAGGTCAGGTGTCCATAAACTTTTGGCCATATCATGCTACCTACAAAGGAAACCTGGAACATCTGAGGTTTGTCAGGGTCTAGAGGGCTTATCAGCATGCTGTTTCCTTCTGATATAGTTCTTGGAAAGACCAAAACTGCAATAGTTTAACAAACAATACATTCAACGTACATTTTATTGGGAATACTATAATAATACTAATAGTAATACTTTTAGTTTTGTGCTCACAACTACCTCATTTCTTTGTGCCATGGATTCTACAAGATGCTGAAAGCTTTCCTCTGAGAGTCTGGTCCATGCTGATATGATTGCATCATCATGCAGTCTCTGCAGATTTTTCAGCTGCACATGCTGTGAATCTCCTGTTCTACCACTTCCCAAAAGTGTTCCATTGGATTCAGATCCAGACTGGGAAGGCCACTGAAGATCTGTAGTTTTGTTTTGTGACTCGGTGCATTATGTTGGAAGCAGCAATTAGAAGATGGTAAATTGTGGCCAATGAAGGGATGCACAGCCCGAAGTGTGCTAAGAAAACCTTCCCCACACCATTAAACCACCTCCACCAGCATGGATTGTTGACACAAGGGTTTGGGTCCATGGATTCAGCGCTGTTGGCACTAAATTCTGACCCTACCATCTGGGTGCCTCAACAGAAATCGAGATTCATCAGCCCAGGCTGAGTTTTTCCAGATTTCAGCTGTCCAGCTATGCTGACCCTGCGTCCACTGTAGCCTCAGCTTTCTGTTCTTGGCTGGCAGAACTGGAACCCAATGTGGTCTTCTGCTATTGTGGCCTGTTCGCCTGAAGGTTAAACGTGGTGTTCGTTCTGAGATGCGTTTCTGCTCTCAACAACTGTACAGAGTAGTTATGAGTCACTGTAGCTTTTGTCAGGTCAACCCAGGCTGGCTGTTCTCCATTGACCTTTCTCATCAACAAGGCATTTCTGTCCTCAGAGCTGCCACTCACTGGTTGATTTATCTTTATTGCATCCCAGGAGATCAGATGTTCTAGAAATACTCAGACCAGCCTGTCTGACACCAACAATCAAGCCATGGTCAAAATCACTGACACATGATTGGCTGATTTAGATAATTGCATGAACGGGTACAGATGTTCCTATTAAAGTGCTCTGTGAGTGTATTTCGGAGCACTGATTTGATAAATGGAAACATTGGTTTGACCCCATGGATTAATAAGATGTGCAGAATTATTCCACAAGAATACAGTTGGGGGAAAAAATCACTGGAATTTACTATTAATTCATAAGGATTATGTAAGATTTCAGAAGATCCCACTGTACATCCATTTCTCATTGTTCTCCTCTGCTTCACCTTTTTTCCCCTTCTTGGCTCATATCAATATCCTTTCTCTCCCTTCCCCTGTCTCAGTCCTCCACACTCCATTTTTCCATTAATAATTTCTCTTCTCTCCCTTCCACTCACATTTAATCTCACTTGCCGTTTACCTTTTCCCTAGTTGGCTTCTACCATACCTACTATGATCTGTGTCTTTATCCTCCATTTTATATGCTCCCTGTCATACACCTCAGTTCTACTCCATCTAATGTGATTTACACCAAGCATGTCAGAACATGTCTCCCAGCTAGTCTGGTGAATGAAATGGAACGGAGGGGGCGAACAGCATCCTTCCTTCTCAATCTGTTAATCCTGGTTTAGACTGTGACAGTGATAACCTTTTTAACCACTCTTTCATCTCTGTCCATCTCTAACCCGCTTCATCATCACATGCCGACCACAGCGAGAGGCAGCAGCTTGTGTTCATGGCACCCTGCTAGAAATAAAAGCACTAGGCTGAGCGAACACTTCTGCTCTGTTAATTATTGGGAGCTAATAGTTTGAAAGCCTGTGGGAGCGCACATAAACATATAAATACATATGTACCCACAGGCATATTGTCTGTATTCACTGTGCTTGCCGAATTGTGTCTGCTCAGAGATCAAGCACCTAGCTGTGAGCGTATTACTAGTAGTTGAATATACTATAGCGAATTCTGAAATCAGTGTGGAAATATTTAGCTATATTCTCTATATTCATGACTCGGAGATTAATTAGATCCAAATATGTTACTGTTGGGTGTTGGCTAATTTTCAATCTGGACTGGTGTCTTGCATTGCAACTGGTTTGTGCGTTCATTGAAAAGTGTACTGACTTATTTAACATTAAAGCTTTTTGATACTTGTTTGGATACTTGCTGTCTTCTGTCTTTGTTGGCTATGGAAATGAAGCAGACACCATGGTCATCTCCCACTGCTAATTGCTATAGGGCCATTTGGTATCTCATTTAGATGCTTATTGTTGCTGGTCCAAATGACACCAAACAGAAGAGGCCTGTGTACTTTGCCAGGCAAGTTCACAGAGGCCTTTGTGAGGTAAGACTTGGGCATACAATCATCCCTCTCTTTTTGCACCCAGTCCCCCCCTTCTGTTTCTCAGGAGGCATTTAATCTGTATTGGTGCCTCATACATAAATTTGCATTGGTCTCCTGTCTCCTATCATATGCAGCAGCTGTAACTGGGCTTCCCTGTCCAAGTACGCTTCGTTTTAGCCATCGGTATGACTTTGAATTAATAAATATGTCCTTGTGCTAATTAGATGAGTCAGTCGGCTGATTGTGTATCCCTCTCACCTGAGCTCCGTTCTCCACCTTCCTGCTCTCAGTAAGCACAGTTAAGTAATAAAATAATAAATATTCTTTCAGTTTTAATTAATTGGTCCTCCATGAACAATAACACACAGATCGCTTCCAATTAAACTGTTTTGCCGTTTTCATTTGGTTGGGAATTGGGAATAAACAAGGTAATTGTTTCCATTGTGTTCCTTAGAGATCAATTATAAGCTCTCTGTTTTTTTTTTGTCATTAGTGAGCATTAGCATTGTACCTTAAACCTCTAGAGAGGTAATATTGGCCTCCAAGGCTCAACACCTCTGGTCTCAATGATTGCTGTTGTGGGATGTAAATATTTTACTTTGTGTTTAAAGGGGAGCAGGTTGTGCGTCATTGTTTGTTCTTTTTTTTGTTTTGGTACAGTGTGCCAATCACTTGGTTGCGGTTAGTCCTGGAGTAGTTTTAGGTAGGCTTAGCTATCCAAAAACCAACATAGAGCATTTTGTTAAAATATCCTGTTCAGGAGATTATTTATGTCGTTTGAAGCTGTTCTAGTTTTGTGTTAACCATGGTGGTCTTGGTGGTTTTTATTTGCTTCACTATTCTCCTTTATCCTGTAATTATAAAGATCCCTCGACTGCACCAGTAAACATTTTGCTCTGTCTGTTTATTCAGTGATTACTTTAAAAATATTTGCCACTTGATATTTCTGGCTTTTCTCTCCTCATTGTGCAATTCACATTAAGGTCCAAATTGCACCCTGGGAACATATTATGGATCTCCTCCTTGACACCGAGTTATCAGTTCTGGAAGTTAGTCCTGTATTCATTGTGCTTCCTCTACAGGTTAAGGAGAAAATCACAGAGCAAATCCAATTTAATATTATGGCTCCTGCATTAAGTATTACACCGTCCATTACGTTAGACCTGTTGTTAAGTCCTCCTGGATGAGGACCAGTCAATAACTGCTATAGAGCATTATTATTATGTTAATGGCGTTTCCACCGAAGCGAATGGCTCCTCAATCACGTCGTTGACTCCTAGCCATGAGTTGTATAGTACTGTAACCGCCATCATAAATAAGTAGCTTCCATATTTTTTCACCTTTTGTATAGCGTTTACAAGCCCTTACTCAGTTATTCTCGTAAACATGGCTGCTATAAGCTTGTTTTCCCATGAAGACGTGCGTACTTTGCCCTTACGCCTCCACCACTGTGTATATGGAAACAAGTTACAGTTTACAGTAGTGCACTTCTATTAAGCAGTCTACATCCATTATTACCATCTTACTTTAATAATGCAAACTCATGTAGCAGTCCAGATATATGAGCATCTTGTTTTTCCAGTTTATTCCTGTGTCTTGTTCTAGACTGGAAACTTCACTGAGAAATACAACGCTGTCTGTTGAGATGTGTAAAGTCATAATAAAAGGTTAACTATTAACTCCAACATGAGCTGGGAAAAAAAGAGCATAATCACATGCTAGTGTGTTATTAAAACCCCGGTAATATCTTGGGCCTAATTAAAAGTTGGCATTAGAACAGGCAGTTTCATTTGTGCTAGATAATATCTGAAGCCATTAGAGGAAACCAATGCGATAAGCAGTTACATTACCCCGTGCAGAAACCTCAGAAGTCTGTGTTCAGAACACAGCCAGTCATACAGGCAGGGCAACAACCTGTTATACTGCCGAAACCGAATTTGACCTCAGATGGTACCATGATGTTATTACGCTTGTGACACCAGCTTCAGCAGAAAGCAAGGAAGACGCCGATAAGACAGTGCACAATGAAATGGATATTAGAACAACAATAACTCTTGGCAAAGTGTGCATTGTGAGTAAATGTTTCTGAATCAGTAGCCGATTTCACCAGTGAGAGATCATCCGGAAGTGCCCGTGGGTACTTCTGGTACTTCCAACTCAAGGGCTACATCGAGCAAGCAGTTAAGCCGGAGTGCCGTAGCTTGTCGCAGCCATGCAGATATTCAGTATAACTGCACAGCTGTGAGTGTGATATTTCATTTCACTTTCATACAGCAGTTCCATAAACGAGAAATTAATATCGATTCAACACAATATTGCCATATCGCGGAGAAGCCGCACTCACTTTATAGCACATAGTCGTTTCCAGTTTGAAACATGCTTCCGGTAAAATTTGCAGCATCCCTTCTTTCTTTTCGTGCTCGTCCGACAAGCTTAATTTACCCTGCGCTCTAACGATGTCATTAACACCACTGTAGTAATTCAGTAAAGCTGAATTTTATATGGCGAGTACAGAGTAATACAAAAAAAACAAGGTTTTTATACTGGACAGAAGCACTCTTGGAACGCCACTCAACCAGTCAAATTAGAGGACCGGATCTCACCGGGGTATAAAGCTTTTTAACGAGCGAGATTTAGAAATATTCACCACCACTGAAAAAAAGAATTAATAATCAATTACAGTCTCTCCTCCCAGCCATCAACCCAATATTCCTGTAGTAACTCTTACGGATGTTTGAAATTGGGCACAAGCCAAATCCCTAATATAATCATGTGTCCTGTAACAGTGCTGATTATGCATTAGACATTGCTGTTATCTGATTACGCCGCCCTTTTGCCCACCAATAGCTGTCCGTCACCGGGCTGTTGCGCAACATCTTGAACGCGTTTACGCACGAGGGATGAATTTGGAGCTTTATTTCTCCTTATACAGCTGTTCAATGGCTTTTAATCCCTCTGTAAAGAGAAAATGTTACATTTATGGCGTCTTCAGTATCGCTGTGTAACTGATTATAACAGCTGCCTGGTTCTTTTTATTAAATTATCTAGCAGACGTTTTGGGTATTATAGACCGTTTTTCTTCCTTTTAGTAATTAAATGATCCTTTAACACTAATGCCCGTTGTACAAGTGCAATTCTTATTCCTACAGTGTATACCAATGGGCTCTAGACTCCTTTGTATTTAGCTAGCTGTCTGTTTCCCTGTCGTCTCTCTCTGGGTAAGTAGGAAGTGTTTCACAGTGGCATGTAGGATGAATTAGCATTTGGTCCAGCCTTGTTGCTCAGATTTACCAGATGGCTGTGATGGGAGGGAGTGCATTTCTCACACTGACTTAAGAGAGGACTGCCAGCAGCACCGCACAGCGCAGCAAGCGAGTCTCGAATTTGCACTGAATCATGAGTGGGCTGGAAGGGTAGAGTGTAAATTTATGAGTGAAGGTTTATCTGTACGGGTTTGTGCACACTGAACACACATTCGCCTTTCCATATTTCAAGTCCATTCATTTGAAACGTGAGCTTTTGGTACGGCGAGCGCTGGGAACGTGGTTAAAAAGAAACGGGCCTCTTGTGTGCCAAGCGCCACTGGGATCGTGCACGGCAAGTTGAAAGGCGCAGAACGCGACAGGCAGGCAGACTAGCAGACAGACACAGACGGAGGCATGCATCCATTTATCTATCCATCGCTACACATCCCATAATCCCTAGTATATATTTTAACAACCCTTAGAAAGTGAATGGATGTGCAATTCTTGGATGGAGAATTTACGTTCTGTGCGAGTGCACCAGGCATCTTATTTACCCTTCCTATGTCTTCTCATGCCATTTTCTTTTGGCCTTTCTTTCCTGTGAGGTGGTGAAAAGTGAGGGAGGGAGGGAGAGAGATGGAGAGGCTGAGTCGAGGTTGTGACAGGTCTGCCTGGTCACTCAGGTGCTGGCACTATGACTCAATCTGACAGATTTGTAGTGACACAGCTGGGGCAGATAAACACCAGGGATAGACCACAAATACCCCCCCCTCTCTCTCTCCCTCCCTCCCTCCCTCTCCCCTCTTCTCTGTTCTTTCTTTCTCAGTTACTAATTCATTCAGTCCCTCCATATCTTTGCTCTGCATACTGAACCTACACTACAATATTTGTGTTGTTCTCATCCTAAAACTCAGTGCCTATAGGATTTAAGTGAAGATTCAGGACGGGTAAACTGATGCGATGTTTAAACGCGTAATTCACAAACGTTGAACTATAGAAACAGACGCACCAAACCGTTCTGACAGAAAAACTAAAGAAGCAAAGCAAATCCGGGGCATTTCAGCTTTGGAAACCTCTCCGGTAGAAATGTTATTGCAAGTCGACTTGTGCAAGAAAATGTTGTAACGGAACCCATGTGTGCCCATTTTGTGTGAGAATTACATGATGTATGTCGAGTAATGTCTGCTAAGATGGTGGGGAATCAACTGGTGGCTGCAGGGCTGCATGATGGGTGGAAAATGATTATGTGGTAAAGTTGTAGGCCCTGATGTCAAATTACTTCCTATTTTTTTTTGTACCACTTAAAGCTGTATCTAGGGTATAACATAATGATGTTCCATTCTACATGTAGAGCACACCATTTGAGGTAGCCCAGTAAAAATGCTAGGAGTCAAATCTAACTTCAAAATTTCATTCATGTCTTGAAGTGTTTAGTACAGATGTGAATTTGCGTACTTGTGTCTGTGTTTCAGCACCAGTACCGCTTCTGTGAATTCTCATCCTGCTCTAGTAGCCTGTGTAATATCCATCTGAGCAAGTAGCTAGAAGGCACAGCAAATAATAACAGGGGAGAAGTCTATTTATTCTTCCTCACAGCAGTGCCAGAACATCCTGTTTAATGGAATGTTTTTTTCTCCATATACACTTTCAAATATAACTTAAAATCACAATTAAAAATGACGACTAACCTTGACTAGCAGCTTTTCCTATTCACAGCTTTCCCTATTCTTCTTTAATTGTTTTTTTTTTTTTTTTTTTTAAACCCCACCACTTTGTGTTCTTATTGACCCAAGCCTACTTTTGCATAATGTTTTCCAAGTTTGAATAGTTTAAAAGTCAAGTTCCCTATTGTGTTTTTTTTTTTTTTTTTTTAAACCAGATTTTGTCTGACTCCGTTTCTATTCTTATCTCTCCAGGTGCAGGGGAGTCTGGAAAGAGCACCATTGTGAAGCAGATGAAGTGAGTAAAATAATGGTTTCATTTGCCGTTCCTTGTCCTTCCTCTCTTCTAATACTTAATAGTTTTTCATTTCATTATGGTGCTCATGACAGCCCCGGGAATGTAAGTGAAAGCCGAGGCATGTCTTTGCTCTCCCTGCGTTTCTGTACATCGGTAGTGACATTAGTAGAATGATACTTAATGGGGTATTGTTGTTGTATTTGTACTCGGATGTGAGCCAAAAATAACCTTAAAATTGGTGAAAATAATTAGGTTTTCTGCCTATATACAGTACAGGCCAAAAGTTTGGACACACCTTCTCATTCAATGTGTTTTCTTTATTTTTATGACTATTTACATTGTAGATTCTCACTGAAGGCA
>JANCOA010000019.1:4345482-4357390 GCA_024363135.1 Leptodoras oyakawai | reverse complement strand
CCCACCCGGGGATCGAACCCGGGTCCTTCTTGCTGTGAGGCGACAGCGCTATCCACTGCGCCACCGTGCCGCCCTATTACAACATTATACGATTATTATTCTGAAGCATGATGCCTTAATGGCTTGTGATTTCCAACAAAAGGGAATAATGAAATAATCTGGCTTATTTTAAAGAAAAGGGAAAGATATCACCTCAGTGCCCCACCCCATGCCTCATACAAATTATCCAGGCACACAATGTTATTAACATGCTGTAGAAATAGGCACAGCACTCTATTTTGCTGAACAGATCCATTTCTAAACAGATTCCTTTCTATGGACTTGGTTTTTAGGAACATATTGAGACAAATCCTGGAGTAGAAGACATTCAGAGTGTCATGGTCAAATGTGATTCAATGATGTTAAGTCAGAAATGTTTGAACCAGGGTGAATGCATTACTTCATAATATTCTGTGACTAAGGAAGAGAGCTTTGATCGCATGACCCAGGAGGTTACAGCAGGACATGTGTGGCAGATGCTTTACCTGCGATTTTTGACCCCTGTCCACGTAGGTGCAGATGGGGTTGTAGGCACCTGTTCCACACACGTACAGGTGAGTCCGGTTCCATGGTTCGATCAACCGGATGAAGTTCCCACATTCACCCTAAAAACAAAATGAATGTCAAACTAAGTTATTTCACATAAGTGAAAGTGCTTGCACACAGTGAAATTGAACCTCCGCATTTAACCCGTCCGTGCAGTGACACACACTAGTCAGAACACACATGCCTGGAGTCGGGAGCCAATGGGAGTTAGGTGCCTTGCTCAAGGGCACTTGAGCCAAGTCCTGTCAGTCACGGGAATCAAACACAGGTCCTTCCGATCACGGGGCAGACACCCTAACCACAAGACCATGACTGCCCCATAACAGGTGTTTCATCTAAATAGAGCAAATCTTAAGCAGTCTGCAATAAAATCTATCAAATTCTATTACACAAACATTCTTAATAGTAACAAAGTTGTTTATTTAAACGAGTACCAGAAACTTAACTGTGCTCCAAAAAACAACACATACAGACACCATATTTGTTCAGTAATCTCTGATAATAAAAGGAAACGTTCATTCAATACCCAAGCCGACGCACTGATGGACGACTGATATGTTTTATGTTTTCAAAATGGCTCCCTCGGTCTGAAAAGCAGCTACGTTTATGTTCTGTGTAGTCTTGGAAGTATTGCCACATTAATAATTCACATCCACATTCATTGCTGCTTTTATGTGCAAAGACCGTATGAAGTAATAAGGAGATGTTACGAAGATGACTGAGCAGAAAGGACTTTATTACTTACATTGATGTCCTTCCCTGACAGAACACACTCATTCTTCCTCAGAGGAGCCACAGGCCAGTGGATCTGAAAACGAGAGGGAGAAAAAGCTGTGAATGTCATACATAAATACTTAATACTTCATTTTAAATCTATTCATTTTAAGTCTTCAGGAAATCTGGATGATGCAACTTCCAGACTTTATTTACTTACTTACTTGAGTACTATATTACCCAAAGACAAAGCTGAAGTATAGAAGAAGAACATGTTCCTGCTTACTATAAGAGGCTCCTTATTGATGTCATTTAGATCCAGGGAGAGGATGTAGTCTTTGCTGCCCACATACATGCGGTCATGATCCTCATCCATGCGCAGGACCCTGTAGTCGGTGGAGTTGAGCAAGAAGGCGAAGTGATGTGCTGTGCCTGTAGACTTCAGCTCTGTGACAGAAAAGGAAAAAGAAAAGCAAACACTGGCGTTCACATATGGTTCGACAGAAACTAGGAACAAGGCCAACTGAGGCCTTTAGAGAGCCTTTTGTAATGAATAAAACTGTGTATGTGTACATTGAAAGGATGTCGATGAACAATATGCATCCATGACTCTACAAACATCCATCATCACCTCAGAAAAGATTCTTTACTGATAAATGATCATGGTAATGACTATTCTGTTTCCTTTCTTTATGTCATTAGAAATAGAAAATGGAGCCAGGTACAAACCTCAGAAGTTCTCTTCTGAGTAACAGCAGCCAAGTAATTGGACCCCTGCAATAAAACTATTTATCTAAAACTGTCTATACCTGACTATTTTCCAATCCACACACCACTGGCAGCTGCGACTCCCTCAGGACCAACAACAAAGCCAAACTCCTCTGTTATTATTATTATAACACTCTAATTGCAGTGCGGCTTTCTCAGTGGCTTTGGTCGTCACTGGGGATCCATGTAAAAGCACAAATCACTAAAAGCTGTAACCACGAGCAGCGCACACAATAGTAATCTGGTAAAAAGTGAAAGCAACTCGTCCTTGGTTTCAAAACTGTGAAATCATTATGGCATTGTGGCTTTTGTGAAGAGTAGATGACTTTCAGACAATAGCAAATCACTTTGGGTGACTTGAGAAGCTGCCAATAGAATACAATCATGTGTGAATTATACATCAGAAACCAAAATCTGAAAAAAAAATTCATATCAAACTACATAACATGAACAGGGGTAGCTCAGTGGTTAAAACTGTAAGCTCAAACCCACGATGGTTCTTCAGGCAAACCTCTGTCAAAAACCTTGGCAGCCAATCAGATACTATTGTTTTACCAATGTTTGAATACAATTAATAGTTAATAGTCTTTGGGAGATTTCAAATTAAAGTTAAGTGATTAAAAGAAAATTCTGCAATTTTACAAATTGAACAGGAACACCTGTACCCCTGGTGATTTATGCAATTGTCTAATCAGATACAGGTCAAGACCTCCAGGTTATGTTCAGGCTACAGCAACTCAAATAACCACTAATTTACAGCCACTTACAACCTTGCTGAGCACTAAAACATCTCAGAACATGCAACATGTTGACCCTTGATGCTGTAGTATAATGGCTGTAGTACAGTCTCCTTTAGTTGTCCGTGCATAGACATGCCAGTGCTGTGCAGCCTGGAGATCAGAGAGTCCAATCTGGTCTGCAATCCATTTATGACCATAAGAGCTTGCAACAGGGACACGGTGTACAAAGAGAACAGCTCAAGTTACTGTAACCCAACATCATCTAATATCTTGTCCTTGGTGGAATATGTGAACCGATAAGGCAATCCGAGAACAAGTTTGAGAAGATTTAGCTGCTGCATGATACACAATTTCAATGCTGGGAAAGAATCCTGACAACTCATATCAGAGACTAATTGTACATTCAGGTTCAAGGCTCAACTAATCCGAAACAGATACTAAAGTGAAATAACAAGCCAAGAACAATAATTGTACCTAAATCTAACAATTCTCCTTCCCTATTTGGCACTTAAGGTTTGGTTCCAGGAACTGGTTCAAAAAACAATTCCCTAGTTATTTTAACAGTTATATAGACCAGGATTATTATTTCTGTTGCAAGAACAGTTTTAATTTCAGCAATCAAAAAAAAAAAATACTATTCATTATTCAATACCACATAATTGAAAATGGAGACATGTACATTACTTAGCTGGCAAGTGTTCAGTTAGCAATTATTTTGTGAGCAACTCAAGAAAAGCTTGTCAGGCCTTTTTTTAAAACCTTTTATTTGTTGGCTTCCTATTTCTATGTGGTAAACAGCAACCTTATGACTGAGCCTGAGAACCCAGTGAGGAAAAATATTACAGACAAAAGACTGCTGTGGTCTGAAAATCTGCAGATAATAGTAGACTTTGTTCAATTTCACACCGATGATGTGCCACCATAAAGAAACACCTTCACGCAGCCAGAATCTTTTAAAATGTTTGTCATGAGGAGAATCCAGACCACTCAAGAGACATCAAACTGCCTTAGAAGCATCATCAAAATACGACACAAAAATAGAGCTACAATAAAACGTGCTAGAAAATAAATAGCTTTCAAACTTAACATATTTATTCACATTTTCCAAATCCTATAATACCCTAAACATATATTTGGATTGTTACAGTTTTCTCAGTTGGACATGCTCTATAACTGAAGTAACAGCTTAACTAATCAAGTCATTCCACTAAATTCAATAATAATATGCCATTTCTTCTATGAACAATAATAAACTCATTTTGCAATTCTGGGGCACCTGTGCACACACCAGTACAATTCTCTTATTGTCTTATTTTTCTGATTGCTTGAGTCACCAATCAAGCCTCAGTGTGTTAATGCTAAAAAAAAAAAAAAAAAAAAAAAACATCTCACCTGTGTCAACACAACACACCACAATTATCCAATCAGATCTCTTTATTGTGTCAGTTATATAGAATCATTCACTGCAATTTTCACTATTGATTTGCTGGAAAGCCCCGAGTAAGAACTCTAATGGTATAAAGGAGATGCATGTATGTACAAGTAAGAATCTATTGTATGGTATTTTTGTGTGTACAATATTCACTGCTCACAGTGACTATACGCTTTTGTCTTCTTTCAGAGACTAATGGAGCATGATGCAAATCTTCACTCTTGAATGCGTGTCAGTGAGGCTGGCTTTAATCTAAATAAATGGTACAGGAAGAAACATCATAGGACAAAGGGGTGTGGGAGAGTGGGTGGGATTGGCTGGGTTAACTATCTGTTCTGCCATGTTAAACAATGTACGATTTCCACCCCATTCTACACCAAGAGACAGCGCACTGCCCCACATAGTGCTATCTTCAATGTTATTGAGAAAAGTCAACTTCCACCATACACCTGACACCCAAGACCAGCTTGTCAGCCACAGAGATTAAATTTGTCCAGCGGTATTACAGCCCTCAATCCAAAGGAAATTGTTTTTCATCTTGGCAATGGCATATATGTTATATGAAGTGAGTCTTCTTGAGGCAATGCATGGAGCATGAAAATACATCACTCAAGGGTCAAGGAAACACTATGGGAAACACAGGAGTCTATTATTGAAGTATATACTGTATCTATATACACTATATTGCCAAAAGTATTCACTCATCTGCCTTCACACCCATATGAACTTGAGTGACATCCCATTCTTAATCCTTAGGGTTTACTATGATGTCGGCCCACCCTTTGCAGCTATAACAGCTTCATCTCTTCTGGGAAGGCTTTCCACAAGGTTTAGGAGTGCGTTTATGGGAATTTCTGACCATTCTTCCAGAAGCACATTTGTGAGGTCAGATACTGATGTTGGATGAGAAGGTCTGGCTCACAGTCTCCACTCTAATTCATCCCAAAGGTGTTCTATCAGGTTGAGGTCAGGACTCTGTGCAGGCCAGTCAAGTTATTTCACACCAAACTCCCTCATCCATGTCTTTATGGACCTTGCTGTGTACACTGCAGTCATGTTGGAACAGGAAGGGGCCATGATATGGTCCAAAATCTCTCTTTATGCTGAAGCATTAAGAGCTCCTTTCACTGGAACTAAGGAGCCGAGCCCAACTCCTGAAAAACAACCCTACACCATAATCCCCCTCCACCAGACTTTATACTTGGCACAATGATAAATACCGTTCTCCTGGCACCAAACTCAGACTCATCCATCAGATTGCCAAATGGAGAAGTGTGATTCGTCAATCCAGAGAACACATCTCCACTGCTCTAGAGTCCAGTGGCAATGTGCTTTGCTCAGCCATGGAAACCCATTCTATGAAGCTAATCTGAAGTTGAAATTTGGAGATCTGTAGCGATTGACTCTGCAGAAAGCTGGTGACCTCTGTGCACTACGCACCTCAGTATCCGCTGACCCGCTCTCTCATTTTACATGGCCTACCACTTCGTGGCTGAGTTGCTTCCACTTTGTTATAATACCAGTGACATTTGACTGGTGAATATTTAGTAGCGAGGAAATTTCACAACTGGACTTGTTACACAGGTGGCATCCTATCACAGTACCACTCTGGAATTCATTGCTCTTGAGAGTGATGCAATCTTTCACAAATGTTTGTAGAGGCAGTCTGCATGCCTAGGTCCTTGATTTTAGTGTATAATATTTTAGTGTCCGGTGGCCTTGGAAGTGATTGAAACACCTGAATTCAATGATTGTATGTGTGAATACTTTTGGCAATAAAGCTGCACTGTTAATTAGGCTACATTCATGATTGTTATCTTTCTCATGCTGTAATAAGCTTTGCACTGCAAAGATGAACATCTTTCCACAAATAACATTTGAGTTAAATTTGGTACATTTCATTAATTAAATTAATTATTCTTTTATTTCTGTGGTAAAGTGTAGAGCTACACAGAGTAGAAAGTTAGTGTGCTAGAAATTGTTGCTTGGCAACAGTCTAGTCCCAATCCTATTGCAGAAGTACTTATGTTGGAGGAACCAAACAATTAAATGATTAAATAAAGAAAGAAATCATAATCCGTTGCCGCTTATTACCGTTAACTATTGGTAACTATTGGTATAACTAAATGGTGCTTGTAGTTCTGCTATATAAAAGCAATACCACACTCAAGGTCATGCTTTATATCAACACATCTGTGATTATCTTCTGGACTCTCGAGACCTGCAGCCTCGTGTCTACGACCAAATCTCATCCGTGCTGATATTCGGTATAAATTCACATTCTCGAGTGTGATATTGCTTAATTAACATGTCAGTCGTGTTCATTGCCATTTCAGTGATTGACAGGTGGTTATGAGGTTCCACTCGATTAAGAGATCTCGCAATCATCATATGGAGTAGGTGAGGATCTGGACGGGACAAGCAACTGGTCCTTGTTCTTCATTATATGATGATAATGAAAAGAAACTGGTTATTTGATATCTATTTTTGTCTTGTTGTGTGTTACATGGTGGTCTGTGTGTGTGTAACAAAGATGTATGGCATTTATGTGATTCTGATTAGATTATTTGGTTTTGCAGTGTGCATTTGTCAGTGAAATATAAGCTTTAGGTTCACAGAGCATATGATGAGATTTGTGTTTGCAGTTTCAGGAAATGTGTGTACTATTCTGGAAAATGTGTATTCAATTGGGAAAAACTATCCTTTCCTTTGCTGCATATCTGTAAAAAAAAAAACTTCCCTTAAAATGAAGGCTAAGCAGAAAACTAGGGGGAAAGGGTCTACAGTGCAAGACAATGTAGAATAGATTATATTCAGCTACACCAGCATAAAACATGCAGCCAGAAGGCAGGATCTTTACACACTGAGTCATTTCAAGCAGCAGACACAAAACCCTCTTTTACCTGTGCGGGCATTTCAAGAGCATAGTTAAAATTCCTCCCGCTCTCATTTCAGCATTCCAATTAAAAACGAGGACAGATTATGCTTGTTCCAGCAAGTCCAGTGCCATGCGTGTGTCATTACCAGTGCTAATAAATGCAATGCAGGACAGTTTGATTGAACGTGTGTCTTTGGTGGGTTGAGGCAGTACTGTGTAGAAATTTAAAACATGCCCCAGGCTGTGCTATTGAAGCTGTAATTTTGTGGCTACATAGCAATAGCAAAGAAAATCAGGTACGCGACTGAACTGGGAACAAATGATGACTTGTACATGGACTATTCAAACTAGCAGACCAATAAATCTGGGTTCGCTTAATCTCTAGATTTCATTAAATTTGACAATAAAATACTGCTAAAAAAGCCATTTGTTGTGGTGTGTCTAATTATACAGACAATGTGATTGCCTTCAAATCTATAAAGGACAAAGAAGGGTAAGATGAAAGACTTTTTTTGTTGACAGAGAAGTCTGATAAAGGTTGGGACATTTGGAGGACATTGGAGCATCAGCCACAAACACACATGCACATACGCACACACACACACACACAAACAAGGACAGTCTTCACTGCCCATAATCACCACAAGATTAGATCTTATCTCTGGCCTTCCCCGAGCTGTCACTCTACCATGTATGATTGAATGAGAAGCTGAAGGAGAGGAAGAAGGAGAAAGTGAGGTTATGGGAGAATTTTTGTTTGTGTGTGTGTGTGTATTAGTACTTATTACATTCTGGTTTCCAAATTTTCTAAGCAGACAGCCTATACGAGACATCGATTTTACCAGCCTTCATCCCTGACAAAGGATTAGCACATCATCTTTATCACCCCTCGATTTCTCCGCATGACAGGTCGGCCTGATTAAAGCCAAGGAATTTAATCTAACAAATCGGATAAAACGGCTTTGCTCCGCCCCGCCTCCTGTCCATCAAAGTGCCCTTCCTTACATAGTAGTGGTGCACTGCATTTCAACTGGCAACACTTGTAAATATACTATGGAAATACACAATGTATGACAATGATTAACACTTGATATTGACTTAATAATAGCTTCATTCATTCTTTTAATCAAATGAAGAATAATGTAAACTTTTCAAGAAATAACAATAGGGAAAGTGGTACATGACCGTCATGGACTGTCAAGACCATACAGGAAATTCCTGTATGGTGCCAGTTTGGTACTTATCTGGACAGGACACTGGACTCCATGTTGGTATCATATCATTTCATATCATATCATATATCATATCATATCATATCCAGTATAGTGAAGAAACGCTTCTTGCTCAACTGGATTCGACAAAGACCTCCAACATTCAATTGGTTCAAAAACCTTCTGACTGAAACACTGCAACTGGAACAGTCCACTCAGGGTGAGTTTATAATTGTCAGCTTTGGTTCGATTGAAATGAACCCTGGTACGATTGCTCTGTTAGTGTGGTTCATTAGAGTAAGCATGAACACTTACTTTCAAACTCAGGCACGCACCAAATAAGTGGACCCGAGACTGGCTGAGCAGGTGGGTCTGGTGTAGTTCATTTGAAGTATGAACACAATATGAACCAACGGTATCTAAAGGAACCAAACGCAGCACATAATGACACAAAAAATGTGACACTAAAAGCAGCACGAGAGAACAGAGTCATGTTTTCCATTACAGTTCGGTACAGGCGTTGGTAACATGGTCTTTTCATTGCAGTGTACCTTCTTTGGTATGTGCAGCAGAAGAATTTCTGGCGCTGCTTTGACTTCTTCTTCTATTTTATCACCGCTTGCTGTGTTTCCATTTGGTAAACATCATCAGGTATACACAACCCCGATAAGTACGTTAAGCCAAGCGTGGTGCGTTGTTCTGACAACTGGCTCGCAAAATATACACCACGTGACATCAGTTTTTGTTTTCTAACTATATCCATTTTGGTTGGAATGTAAATTTGTGAGTGGGAACGCTAAGCAAAGCAGGACTAAAATGTAACAATGTTCTTGTTTGAGCTGGACTGAGGGAAAGGAACTACAAGTATAAACACACCCTTACTGTTTAACAGATTAATGGCATATCTTTCTGAGAATACGCACCATGAGCCACCATGACTATCTGCTCAGCCTGGATGCTCTACTTAAGTACACTCAAGTGCCAGAAAAACTGGTATATAGTTAATACTTGGTAGGCTCTCCACGGGATCTTGGAGGGAACGTTGCACAGTCCTCACTCTGATGTTTGTTGAGGTCCCAGCATTGAATTCCGATGTTACTTGAGGCAGTGTTGCATGCCTATCACCTGAAATGATTCTTGCCAGCAGACGCTGGTCACGTTCACATAACCCCAATTCCAAAACAATTGGGACGTTGTGCAAAATGTAAATAAAAACAGAATGGAATGATTTGAAAATCTCATAAGCCCATGTTTTATTCACAATAGAACACAGAACACATATCAGATGTTGAAACACAAAATGATGGTAAAATGTCTTACTTTCAACATCTGATATGTGTTCTGTGTTCTATTGTAAATAAAATCAGGATTTATGAGATTTGCAAATCATTCCATTCTGTTTTTATTTACATTTTACACAACTTCCCAACTGCTTTGGAATGGGGTTGTACCTCAGAAATGCTATGACCCATCTCACAAGCTCCAGATATTAAAACTGCATTGAAAATCGTCATAACTTGCCATTCTGACAGCGGAAACAACTCTAGAAGCTTCCATAGATGGCTATTTCTTTATATACGCACTGCAGGATGCATAGGTGGTGTTGCTGTGTATTTTGCATAGAGTACCAGTTTTTCTGGTACTTCAGTGTATAAAGAAGACATAAGACATTTTTTTTACTTTGTTTTGTTTTGTCCCTTCCTTTAATCCTGTGTTCTTAGTTATAGATAAAAGTTGAAATAAACAGTTGAAAAAAAAAAAATCAATAGAAAAAGGAAAAGCACAAAACAAATACACTGTTTCATATAAAATGAAATAAATACAAAACCTGCCACAAGCTGATTTATCTCTGCTAAACAAACAGCCCAAGAAACCAGAAAGGGGATTAAAAGTATTTAAAAATAATAAAGAGCTGCGAACATTTATACATGAAATATTGGTAGTGCAATGAAAGAGAACAAACAAAACAAAAGGAAAGGGAGAGAAGTGTATGAACAGGTGCCCTGACATCTGTCCGTCCTCAGGGAGACAGAGAAAGCCACTGTTTGCTTTGGATCATGACTCTCACACACACACACACACACACACACACCCACACACACACACACACAGCCACACTGTCTTACACAAATCCATGATCACACTTTACTCTGACCTCTCTGATCCTTTATTATAGTTTCTAGCTCAAACAACAGCCCCAAGAGCAGATAAACATGGCACTAAGTAGCTATAACTCCATTTGGCATGATGATCCAAAGTGGTCTGCAGTTCCTTCTGCGCCATAAAGAGGCTTACTGAAGTTGTCGGGTTATGTTGTCACAAGATCAGGTCCAATAATAAGCTGCAGTGACGTGTATTTATTTTTCATTAAGGCTTCATATGGCATCATTTTTACCCAACTCCACGAGTTACAACTCCTGCCTTAGACTTCAACGTTTCATCATTAATGTGGCCAAGAACAACATCTTAATTTCTCTCTTCATATCGTTGAAGGTGTCAAATAAATCAACCCTTCTGAACAGATGGATGGGCGGTGCTAGCTTCACCAATGGTTAAAGAATACAGTGTGCGTGTGTGTGTGTGTATTTAGCTTCCTTTCAAAAGAAAATGAAGGCTAAAATCAGTACAAAGCATCAAAAGCGAAAAAGGCAGAACAGCCAAAAAAAAAAAAACAGCTGTGAAATCTTGGGTATATTAAATGCTTGAACTAATGTAGACAAGATTTGTACGTTTGTAGTAACTCCCATAAATCTGCAACTCTTAGCAAATAAAACCCACGTCCATAATCCCAAAAGCAGCAATAAATTAGGAAAGGTATAAACATTCAGTACGTTTGATAAGACTGATCTGACACTTAGCCCCAGATATTTCTGACGTGACGGGTTGGGAATTTCCCATGGTTCTTTTTGGCTTCACTCTATCCCTCATCCTTTCACCTACAGCATCTAGGGTAGTGAAATGGAACTGGGATCTTATAGGTAGAACAGATCACACAGCAGGGAGTGGTGATTCAGTGTCAAAGACTCTGGGTTTGACTCTGACATCCTTTGGTAGCTTAAAGATTTGGGAAATTGACCCCTTTTCTGGTAGAATCTATTGCAAATTGCATGTGGAAGAACATTTTGTAATGCGAGTTGTACTGTAGTTGTACCTCCAGTGCTCCGAGACTGTTTCCCAAACTGGTATTAAAGAAGTATGCGGTTTAATGTGCAGTGCTAGATTTTTAGAGAAGTGTTCTCAGAATTAAATAGCTTTATTGTGCACATTAATGTAGTGCACGTCATCACAGTTACTGAATACCACAAAAAGAGAGTTTCTTAAATCTTGGACAATACGGAGCAGGCTTCGCTCAGCGTTTGACACTGAAGAGTCCAACTTTGTTGGCGTCAAAACCCCAGTCGCAACCTGTATGTAATCTGTGCATTCACTTTTTGCCAGTTAAAGATACAGGGATTAGACAATGAAACTGAAACACCTGTCATTTTAGACCACAATAATTTATTGTGTAGGGCCTCCTTTTGCGGCCAATACAGCATCAATTGGTCTTGGGAATGACATATACAAGTCCTGCACAGTGGTC
>JANCOA010000019.1:4109172-4121408 GCA_024363135.1 Leptodoras oyakawai | reverse complement strand
CTGCTGGGTTTTACATGCAAAAAAAAGTAAGTGTGACAGTCAAAGTCTCCAGAAGAGCTGTGGCAGATTCTCCAAGATGCTCAGTAAAACTAATTACTGTACAGTACGATGCAGAAGTCTTTGCAAAGATATGCAAAGACTTCCTGTAAAAGCAAAGATGCCTTCAAAAGTAATGAAGATGTTTCTACATAAAATAAAACACTCTAAAGTGCAGTAAACAGTAATAAACTAAAGGACGTCAGTATTTGGTGTCTTTTTCTGTATTTCTAGGTACAATGTATGCAGTTTTATAAGGAAATTAGCTTTAAAGTTTTACCGAGAATCTGCCACAGCTCTTCTGGAGACTTTGACTTCTTTTTTTCACATGTAAAACCCAGCAGCTTCCATTATGTTTATTGTCTGAAAAGTGCTCTGTTATGTAATGACTTGCTTTCTGACTGACACAAACATTTTTGTGTAACATTTTATTTTTTTGTTGGAAAAGTAATGTTTGGAAACATAAAATCTTTTTGTACTGACTCAATAATGCAGAACTAAAAAAAACATCAATAACAAAAGTTATACCTAGGAACAATAGGGTGCTTCAGACATTTGCACAGTACTGACAGAGTGTAATAACACCCTATTTATGAATATGTAATATACACTCGGTCACTTAAAAACCTAGTAGAAAGGTGAATTCAATATAAAGTGCTATAAAGTCCACCTATTATAGTTTGTGGGACAAAGAAATTGTCGCTTTTGTCACCTAGTGTTATTGTTCATTTCTTCCCAATGATGTTGCTCTAAGTGGAGCTGGGAAAGTGATCTCTTCATCCAGTGCATCCTGTGCTTTATCTGCTGAAGCGAGCTGCATCTGCTAGACACTTAAAAGACATCAGAGATGCAAATAATCAACAGATGTGAACTGAGAATAATAGGTTTGGTTTGAGGCAAGCCAATCAATAAATCCAGTCAGTTTAGCACAGGCATTTTTATTACACAGTCTTGGGTGACTGTGAAACACAAGTGATTTTTACTCATAAAACCCAGTCTATATTTTTCATTAAATTATTTTAGATTGATATTTTCTGCCTTTCCATTTGAATGTCAGTAATGGTATATGGTGATGGCCATGCTCGCCTAATCACAGAGAATTATTCAAAACGATTCAAATTCTATGATAATGATCTACTCACAGTGTAAATTCCAGCAGCAGGTCAATCACAGTGAGTTATTACAGTGTTTCAGTTCATCTCATGTGTGATGCAGATAAAGAAAGGCAGGGTAAAACGGCAGGGAAAAATAGAAAGAGCTTTAAACTCTTAAACTCTAAACTGAAGAAATGTCTAAATATATAGATGTATACTTTCTTGACTGTCTTGGCTGTTTTTTTAGGGGAAAAATATCATATGAGTCAGACCTCTGTGCCTTTTTTTTAGGAATCCGTATAGGCAGATCTCTTTAAAAAACCAAACTCAATCCATGCAATATGTTTTCTGCAGTATATGTTAACAATATATACTGAACATACAACATGTAATTGTATTTGCACAATACACATAAGACCTTGCAAACAGATCAGATTACTGTAGAAAACATACTGTGTAATTCTTTTATGTACTGTATATCCAGTGTGATGAGATTAGACACTCTTTTATCGTAACAAAGTTTTCACGTTATTTGGCAGCTTGTGCATCACTTGCGCAACTCCACCATCTGTTTTTTTTGGAAACGTGTCTCCTGACTGATCAAATTTATCATGAAGTTCTCAAAAGCCCTCCTGCTACTTTTTGTTTTATTATTATTTAACAACAACATATTCATTCATTAATTTTCTTGACTGCTTATTCCTTTTCAGGGTCGGGAGAGCCAGTGTCTAGCCGGCAGCATACGGCGCAAGGCAGGAACAACCCTAGACAGGGTGCCAATCCATCGTAGGACACACACACTCACACACTAGGGCCACTTTAGAGACACCAATCAACCTAACATGCATGCCTTTGGACTGTGGGAGGAAACCGGAGAACCCGGAGTAAACCCATCCGGACACGGGGATGACTTGCAGACTCCACACAAAAAGGACCCAGACCGCCCCACTGGGGGATCGAACAAGGGACCTTCTTGCTGTGAGGCAACGGTGCTACCCACCGTGCCTCCATGTCGCCCACAACAACATATACACAACCTTAAAAATAGCAATGCCTTACTTGCCTTATTTACTCTCTGTTAGAACATAATTCATTACACTACTCATTACTGTACTTTTGTGTTACTCTGCATCATGCCTGAGATACATCATTGTACCCTACACATGCCCACATATCAGCACAAATCCCTATCCTAATAAGGAAGAAATACACAAGTTCTTTCTGTCTCTTGGTTTTGCTGAATATATTTCAGAAAGATGGCAATTCTACTGTAGAAACAGGCAACATTGCTGTAATATGTACAACTATCTATCGAGCGTATACATGTCTGCTTTTGGTACATGTTGAAAATCAAGCTTTGGCTGCTTGGGGTCTGGATACACTCAGCTTGAGTATCATTCCAGGTCCGTGAATCTTTGGCCACTAGTTTCATGTTAACATGTTGTCCTTGCAGGTGCTTGGAGATATTACATGCTGTGTTACACATTACAGTCACAATCCTGTCCTTTGGTACAACAAATTTGAAGTATCTCAACCCATCAAAATCTCACAGACCTCTCAGCCATTTTTGCCCCATCTCCTGCACAACCTCTAGCCAAAGTCACGTGATGAATTGACAAACGATTGTTCTGTAAAGCGATTATAGAGTTTAGAAAGAGTAATGTGTTATAAAACTGCTATAGATAAATGTAATGTGATTACAGTAAAGCTTTACACTATAGCTTGTTATGCACAATACTGCTTGTGAGATTGCTGTCAAACAACCTATTAAACCTAAGCATGGAGCAGTTGCCTCAGAAATGCCTGAGCCAATGCCAATGTTCAGTTCAGTATGATAATTAATACTAATTAATATTCACGAGCTTCCTGGCTAGTGTATGAGATCAGAATTCCCCAAAACAATGACACCTCTAACACCAAACCCCCCATTCCATCAGCAAGCCCTTTCTGAAAGCTGGTTTAACGGGTCTATAGCATTTGAGTACAACTGCAGTAGTGCTACATGACATGCTGTATAAGACATTGGCAGGAAGGCAGGATAACAGTCAGAGCCTTGGCAGTCCTAAGGGTGAGGCATGTGCAGGTGGTATTCATCTTTTTACTAAGCACATTATATGAGAAACACCAGACATGCTGTTCCAATATTAGCAATCTACTCATGGAGTGTGAAGAATGTTTGAGCATATGGTGTGAATAATCCTAGAAGATTAAACTGCCTTTGTCGCACTGGTATCTGTACAAGGAAGAGGCTGAGCCAAAGTCAGCATACCTCCCATAGAAGCTAGGTTATGAATGTGGATACAGAATGAGTTCTGAGTCTGAAATGGATATAGTGTTTCTACTTAATATTTTGTAACCATTTTATCTTGTGGAACTATCTAGTGATAGCAATTTCATGGAGTTTTCCTCAAACTACACGAGACCCCAATGAATACCTGAATCTCATCTCCTCGAACAGAGAGACAGATGGGCAGGCTGTCAGATGCCGTTCTGAGTGTGGGTGGATGCATAACCTGAAAGCTTTTATGTGCAGGTGTTGCTGTGGAAAATGCCTTCAGCTTCTGTCTCCCATCACACACCCACACACAAAGCTATAGACCACAGTGTACACTTCAAGCAACTCTGCCACCTGTAGCTAGCTGAAACAGTAGAGACGGACTCTTCTGGAAGCTTGCCCAGCATAAATGTCCTTGCTGTTACACTTAAGAATATTGATAGCAGATATTGATTAGTCGTAATAAGATGAGGGCCGAGCAGTGCTGTTTATCAATCACTTTCTCATCTGCAAGGGTTTCCCTGTGAATGCTAAACTGCATTTTGATCCAGTCCATAGGGATCTCTCACAGCTGTGTGCTCTGGTTTAATTTCTTTCTAACCCTGACTAAAAAAATGCCCCAGTAAAGTTGAATAAAGTTCAATATAGTTGAAGCCACTAGGGATTAGTCAAACAGTGGAAAGTAATCAGTGAAAAACATTGACACCTCGGTCAAATCAGAATGTTCCTGATAGGTTGAATTTACATAGCAATAATTACCGCTCTATAGAAAGGTAAAGGCTATTTTTTTGCACTTGCATATATTGAGGATTCCACATAACCTTGATAGTCTTTTAAACAGAGAAGAAATAATGTTACTAGTACAGATAAATACAGTATTGTAGAAAGTGAGTAGTTGTGGTCATCAGTTGTACTTTGCCACCAGACAGTTCAGATCAGCTCATTCTGGCAAATTACCCATAATCCCACATTTTGTTTATACAACCCCATCAGCCTTCCATCCCCCTATCCTCCATCTCCTTACGCTAGTGTTTGGGTGCATTGCAACTTAAACAAACTCACTGCGTCTCATGCTTACTAGTTGACTGTGTGAGATAGACACATGATCATGCCACACACATTTTAAGACCAAATGACTTTCGCTTTCTTTCCCTTCTTTTAGGCATGTTTTCAGTGCTGTTTTTTTGTTTGTTGGTGAATTATGTACGAAGTACAGAGTCGATTGACATGAAACTGGTTTCAATGGTGTAGTTGGCCTAGGAAGAACCCCGTTAATTCAATTCAGTTCAATTCAATTTTACTTCTAAAGTGCTTTTAACAACAGACATTGTCCCAGCTTTACAAATCCAGAAATAACCTATACAGGGTTTAGCCTTTAACTGAGTAAGCCAGGGGTGATGATGGGAAGGAAAAAACTCTCTCAGATGATAAGAGGAAAGGAACCTAGAGAGGAACCAGACTCAGAAGGGAATCCATCCTCATGTAGGTGACACCGGATAGTGCGATAATAATTACATTTACATTTTGGAGTGTATCCGAGTCACGGTGTGACCATATTATTGTCATAAGATTGGGCAAAAACAAGCTGGATTTGTTTAGTACAGTTTATATTTTGTTGCACATCACTAACTTGTCATCAAAGACTTGCCGATTGGCCTTGGTGGATATCTGTGCTCTATGAGCACAATTCTAATTTGAAGAATTATTTTACTCCTCCATTGCTCCTTTAACAATGCGACATTTGAAATAGAGCACTCTCATAATCAGTTTGGATAAAGGCAAGACAACTGAAGGACTGTAAATAGAATGCAATCAATGCAATCATTTTCTGATTTGACAGATTCCTTTATTTCTCAATTCTGATGGCAAATACAATATTTATTTAGACTTTAGACTAATCCATTTAGACTTTAGACTAAAACATTTTGTACAAAAGCAATGAATGTTGAAATTAAGATTTATCTTATAAACTAACTAATACTTATAACTAATACCTATAACTAATAATGAAACTAATACGAATGATCCATTTCAATGTTTGAGCCCTACATCATATCACAGAACCCTTTCTACTTGTGATGAGATTTCATCCTGTTGTCGCATCATTTCCATAATGCCAACACAACCATCAACCACACACACACACACACACACACACACACACACACACACACACAAACACAAAGAGAGAGAGAGAGAGACAAAAGCCTTTTTGTTCTCTGTTGCTATTCTCTCACTGACATGTGGCACAGATAGCCCAACCAGCAGAAACTGCAGTCCCAGATCTCTCAGCCCTCACTGTCTATCACAGGCTGTAATGAAGATAGATTAAGGGGTGTGGGAATCTGTGCCCTCCACTTAGTTTTGATAGAACAGAAGATTAAATATGACTGGGTTAAGATTGATTTAGTGCTTATTTATAGGAACGTTCGCTTTGGTGGAACTAAAGGTTCCTGAACTTTCCTAAAGAGCTGCACAGTTCCTGGTTTGTGTTTCTGCAGAACCCTTTGACCATTGTGTCAAATAACAAATGCAGGGGATGAAACTGCACAGCGGATCTAACATTCTGAGCACGGAAGAAGCTCAGTGACCAAAGAGGAGGTTAAGAAAGAAATATTTGTCCTTTAGTGTTTTTGCTTTATTTTTTTTTTTTTCCCTTTTTTTGCATGACAATGTTAACATCGTCATAACCTTTACAAGCAGCCGTGCATAAATTAAGCGCACTTTCCTGTTTCCGTATGCCGGTTGACGGCTGTGAAAAACACACTCCTGCAACGTTTTTAAAGCAGGCTAAGTGTTCCGCACATTTGCACCACACAAGGACCCATATGTAAAAATAGAAAAATAATGTTAGTCGTACAGATAAATAGCATACATTATTGTAGAAAGTGAGTGGTTGTGGACACCAGTTGCACTTTTTTTCAGTGTTATTTAGTGCTGTTTGTTTGTTTGTTTGTTGGTTGATTACATAAAAACTACAGAGTCGTTCGTCATGAAACCCGTTGCAATGGTTTAGCATGGGCCAAAGAAGAACGATGTTAAATTTTGGAGCAGGTCCGACTTGCATCGTGTATGTGAGTATTATTTTCACAAGACTGGGCAAAAATAAACTGGGTTTGTTTCATCCAGTTTAATTTTTGCTGCACTTTCCAGTTGGCCTTGGCAGAGGTCTGTGCTCTCTGAGAGGAAAAAAATAAAATGTAATCAGTGGTATAAAATGAGAATTCATGTTACTGGAAACTGACTAACATGAGCTTCAATCCTAGTGGTTTATGCTAGCCAAATTAAATACTGAAAATAAATAGCTACAAGGAGTAGAAACATTTATCAGTCGCTCTTGTCCAGAATGACTCTCAGAAGTGCTTTGAATTCAAAATTATACCATCTTGCTACTTCAATACGTCAGGGACTAAGAGCTAAATCCTGTTAGGGAGAAGTTTGTACTTTTTCAGTCTTTGTCTCAAACAAGCTGGTGACTCTGCCAGGGCATTCTCATTCCACCACCTGCTTGTCAGCACAGAGAAGACCATTGAACATTAAGCTCTGTATAGATGTCGATGGAATTGAGTTTGCAAGATAATGGTTCAGCTGTTAAACTGTTGAAAATGTGGAGCAGCACTTAAAAAGGTTTGCTGCTTCCCTGAACACAACCACGTGGGTGAGTTGACAACTGACTCCTTAAAAACATGCTTTACTACCCTCCATGCCACCCCAGCTCAGGCTTCAGATCACTTTTGAGAGATTTTGAGAGCATGTTCTTCAATTCATGCAGACTTAATAGATCATATCTAGCTAGATCAGATCTAGACCATCACTGAAGTCACTGATTATTACCTAATAATATGTATTCTCTTCTCCCCCACCTCTCTCTTTCTATCCCTTCACACTCACCCTGCCTGAGACAGCAGAAGTTATTGGTGATCTTGAATTTTTCTCTGCTTCTGTTTGGTGTTCTTATCACCAGAACGTCACTCGCTGCTGCTGAGGACGGCCCCACATGGACAGCCTAAAGATCATCACAATGGACACCTTAAAGATACCATGAATTTGGCATTGCAACTGATATAACCAGTTTTCCTAGGATGGCTAGGACTAATTGCCATGAACAGTTTTGCCAGATTTATACCTGTTGCCAGTTTGTTACCAGTTCATAATTTCAACAAAGTCGAGTTCATTTTAAAACTGTCATGGATTTACTGGTAACATTTTTTTTTACTGTATAGCACTCCATTACAGAAGGGATTATTTATTACTGAACTATCCGGTGTCACCAAGATGAGGATGGGTTCCCTTTTGAGTCTGGTTCCTCTCAAGGTTTCTTCCTCTTAACATCTGAGGGAGTTTTTCCTTGCCATACTCGCCCCTGGCTTGCACATTACAGATAACATTTAGGCATAAAATCTTTATATGTTAAAATTAGTCTGGATTTTATGTCTTTGTCTAAAACTGCTTTTGGAAAATGTCCATTGTTAAATGCACTGTAAAAATAAAATTGAATTTCATTTCTATTGAGTGGGATAAAACCAATACAGTAATAGAATTGTGTCCACCATTAAATAATCAGATTATCTGTAAATTTATTCTATACGTCAGTTCAATTTTATTTGAATAGCATGTTTAACAATGGTCACAAAGCCACTTTACAGACGTCCTGATATACATTTTAACATTTAAACTGATCAGTAATGAGCAACCCAGAGCAAGCCAGAGAAACTAATGTTACCTGATGTTTCAGAGTGTTTTCTGACAAGTCAACCACAGTTAATGTTAACGTTAGCTAACCCTGTTAGTATATGACCATAACAAAATGTTATACACAAGCTGCCTTCATATAATTGGCTGTCATTGCTATTCATGTTCTTGTTACAAGTCTCAAGTTCAAAGCTGGTGAACAGTAACTGTACAAACCAGATTCTCAGACGAGTCGAAAGCTGAGGCCAGTGCAGCTGGTGATTGGAGGATGTTTTTGAACAGGTACCTCAATGAAAGCCTTAGCAAAGACTCAAAAGGAGACCCAGCACAAGCCAACACACAACTTAGCATGAAATGTGAAGGTTGGCTTTAGCTGCCTTTCCCTCTACGTTACACTTTCAGAATAAAAATTACATTATTATTTTCTTCTCTTGTGGTATAATCTTTGAGTAGGGCAAAGGCACCTGTTTCCAGTATTGGGTGGGACACGTGCCCCCCATCCCCCTGTGCTTTCTACATTCGCATGAACTCCAGTGATTAGGCTTGTTCAAATTTATATTAATTCTGTGTGGTATGAGGAAGATAGTCAGAGAAGGATTTCTAAAAGGATTTCTATTGTTCCACTCAGCTGTATGTGTATGTGTTCATTCAGACACCTCCCAAAAAGATGCAGATAGAAATGTAGGGGGAAAGGGCAATGTCTCTTGTGTCAGGGTCAAAAGAGAGTGCTGACCTCTTTTGTAGAAGATAGGGCAGGGTGGTGACCCAGGGTTAAAGAGGAACTAGGGAAAATGCTTTCAGGGACAAAAATTCTCACACACACAGAGCACTGCACTCTGGAAGAATTTTTTTTTTTGCATAAAAGATTGGCTAGATTGAATTTTTATCATGTGCAACCACTACATGAGGTGACTTGCTAAAAGAAATAAAGTAATAACTGAAATCTGTCGTTTGGTAAATCACTTGAAGCTTTATTTAACAGACATTTCCAGACGGTGCTCTGGTCTCACCTCATTTCCCTAAGCAGGTTGGGAACTATTGGAGCACTGTGGTCAGGAGTTAACCGTCTTGTTCATGACGCCAGCTGTCGTTGCAAAATTACCTTTAATCAGGAATGAACAGAGGCAAGGATTATTCAGAGTTCAACCTCCAGCTTAATCATTGTTGGAGGGAGACAGTCTCTCAGATAAACTCTCTTTCCATGCATGAACATCTTATTTTTTATACCGTTAATACATCCTGTTATGTACTAAATCTGAGGTAATTTACCATCACAGGAGCAAAAAAATTATTAAGTGTAAAACAAGTTATATAACATTCATTCAACTGTATGCGCTTCCTTCCCAAGAGTCTTTTTTTTTCCATTTTTCATCACTTGGTCCTGAATCTGTTGAATCTGCCATTCATTCTGACACGTTCACTGTCCTGTTATTGTTTACAATCACTATAAAGTGCTATAAAAGCACACTATCAAGTGCTATAAAAAATACTTATGGCAGACCACCTAAGTCAGGACATCACAGAGGACGGTGGGAAAGAAAGGGAGAGCCCACAGATAAATGAGGACATTTTGAAATCCACACAGTCCAGCTATAGAGCCACCCTTTTCCCCCCCACAATAAATTAATCTATTAATTCTCATAGGAAGATTCTGTCAGTGAGTAAGAGTCTGATTTGCTTACACATACTGTTGTGGGGACTATTAATATCTTTAAACATGGCTCTAAAACAAAAAATTATATAAGAAAGTACATAAAAAATACTTTTATGAATGATTTTTATTTAAAAAAAAACACAGTGTAAAAAAACATAATGAATAGCAATATAGCAGTACAACTGTTTTGTTTGTGCAGCAGAGCTGTTCAATGTGCATAAGGAATCCTCTGTTCTCCTGAGAGATGACTTCTTTTGCTGGATCACTGATGGTTCCTCATATACAAGCCCAGACAAGTAAATTAAATATTCATCAGATCTTCCATATGTGCACTCAGTGAATTTTATACCACTGCAATCCTCACACATTTTGGTTTATGAAGGGTGTAGAGAAAAGACAATAACCAACAACTAGAGAGTCAGAGAGAGAGAGAGAGAGAGAGAGAGAAAGAAAGAATTGACTGTTATTCTGCACACATTATTGGCTGTTCACTGAACTGCCTTGCTTTTCCTTTTGTTGTGCCTCATTGTGCACGAAGCAGAACAAAACAATATTAGGACGACATCATGCTCTGCCGCAGTGTTTTCTGCAAATGCGTGCAATTTAAAAATATCTGTCAGTGCTAAATTGTGTTACCCATATGTTTACAGTTTTGTTTTTTGTTTGTTTTTTATATATTACTACAGTCCTATTTTTTGCTTTTTTTTAATGTTAGTATACAATGAGCATCAGCTTGCCTACAGCATATGGGAACAAATAAGAGCTGCTGTATTTCATCTAGAAAATGAAGATAAAGATGAAGCCATTTATGTATGGCAAGTAAATCCCTTTTCATTTAAACTGCTGCTCTTCACTGAAATTGAAAAACCATTACAATCGTAACAGTAGATTTTCGCTATGGACAAGAACCTCACAGGCAAGTTTCAGTAGCAGGCTGTCAGAACAATGACGCATTTGACAAAAGGACATTTCAAATGCATTAGGTATCAATGGGCAGTATACATGTATAACTAAACTTCTTAAAGACTTTTCATTAGTAGAACAATCACCCCAAAATATACTTTATTGCGCTGCTTAACATTGCTGAAACGATGTACACCTGGCATCCTTGCATTATGCGCACATGCAGCATGCATTAGCTTTTCACTCCTCATCACATGCTCTTCTTTCCCAAGGCTGGGAAAGTTGTGATCCTCGCTCCAGCATATTCAACAAGGGTCACTTTGCCGGAGTGTGGCTTCCCTCTCCCAGCCAGAAAGTTGTTTTTTGCATGTACTGACGGCAGCAGATGGGGCCATGGCATCCATATTCATTAGCCTCGGCGTGCCACCTTGACCCTGACGCCAGCTTCCCATCCGTGCTCTCTTCACGGACTCAATAGAAGCAACTTGGGGCTACTGCAAGACCCCTAGAACATGTTTATTATCCCAAAGGCTTGGGAAACAAGAAGAACCTTCTCCCCAACAATCCCCCCCACCATCCCAACTCCAAATCTGCATTACGATGCTCAGATTCTCAAGCAACTTCCTCAAGAATGGAACATCTGCCCCACGAATGGGGATTTCTTAAAGTTGTATGGATGATAAATGAAGAAAGGCGAAGGAGACAATGGCAGCAGAGTAGACTGAGGCAAAATTACAAAGTTGATCAATCAAGGAAGAGTTATGGATGAGGAAAAGCCATTCTTATTAAGGAAAAAAAAATAGTCTGTGGACTATTTTTTATGTTTATAATACAATTAAACTGTGAGTGAGAGGAGAGGAGGCTGTGAGAGATCCACATACTGATGGTTGATTTAATAAATCGGTTACACAGATTAGGGGAGAAAATTTGATGACTATAGATAGTTAATTAGATGGTTAAATGGATTAGGAGAGAAAATTTGATTTTAGAGGATTTCAACTCTGGTTTTATACTCCTGTCAACATCAGTAAAAGAACATCCAAAAAGTAGATGTAGCCCATTGTAATGGTTCATAAAGAAAGCCATAACTCACACTTGAATGCATACAGACAGAGGAAGAATGGTGAAAAGGTAGGGACCACAAATGTCCCTAATAAGGCAGAAGCAGTAACAAAATAAAGGTAGGAAGTTTTTTTTTGTTTTAAAGTGCTTTGTACTTCCTTACACTCTCTCCAGATCAGACCAAATAAATATAAAATGACAACATTCTTTGATATTACAGCATAAAGATTGAAGTTTGCTTCAAACTGCAGAACTTTGATTTATATATCAATGTAGGAGCTTTTGGATTAGTGCTTTCTTCATGTACACGATAGCCTACTGCATTCCTTTAAATGGCTTCCCATGAAGAAAATGTCACCATTATAAATTGGCTTTGTCAGTTACTGAAATATATACAGTACAGGCCAAAAGTTTGGACACACCTTCTCATTCAATGTTTTCTGTATTTTCATGACTATTTACATTGTAGATTCTCACTGAAGGCATCAAAACTAGTTCATTCATAATATAATTCATATTA
>JANCOA010000019.1:4085873-4097994 GCA_024363135.1 Leptodoras oyakawai | reverse complement strand
AACATGCAAACTCCACACAGAAATTTCCCAGGTCGCCCCACCCGGGGATCGAACCCTGATCCTTCTTGCTGTGAGGCGACGGTGCTATCCACTGCGCCACCGTGCCGCCCCTAGTCTACAATGTAAATAGTGAAAATAAAAAAAACACATTGAATGAGAAGGTGTGTCCAAACTTTTGGCCTGTACTGTATCTCCTATGCATTCTCACCACAGCTAAACTATCATGACCTGATTGCTGTAAAGGAAACAGCATCGGCTGAACGTAAAGGTGTAAATAACCCCACTAACGATTTCATCATTACAGGTATGCCGACTTCACAGGAATGAAAGAATCCCACAATAGCTAATATTCTGTGTAATCTAATAATCTGTTTGATGATGACACTCAACCTGGATGAGTATTTATGCATGCTTTGTATGACATTTCAGACACTATGCAGTTTGTTGGAGACATTTTTCATCCATTCATTTGTTTATTAATTTTTAGTAACTCATCTTTAGCTATTCACCTCAGCTTCATTAATTCATTGTAAAATATTAATTTTATCCTGATTAATATGGAGCATATCCTGGGAACAATGGGAATGGGACAAGAATAGACCCTGAATGAGATGCAAATAAGTTCCAGGCCATCATGCACACGTTCACACACACACTGGTGGAGTTTTTTTTTAGTAAATGCATGCCTATTGTTGCTGGATTTTTTACTAGATTGGTAATGTTTATAGTGCAATATTCTGATGTGGTTTTTGTTTTTGTTTTAAATTGTTGGTTTCTGTGTCTGTTTTATTACTCCTGTAAAATGTAGTTGTGTGCTGCATTGATGTCACAATGTTGGTATTTAATAGGACTTCCTGGTTTGTGTTCACTGATCTTGAGCTTGAGCTGAACAATAAGAAAGAACTGGGAGCAAATTAGTTTAATAGGTTAAGAATCTGAGACTATCATGTGCACAGGCTCACCCAAACTGGACACTTGAAAGCAAAAACAAATCACCTTTATCCAGTTTATCCAGTGCCACTGATAGCCTCAGATTCTTGTTCTTAGCTAACAGGACTCAAATCTTGATGTGGTCTCCTGCTGAAGCCCATCCTCCTCAAGGTTTGATGTCTGCTGCATGCTGAAATGCTTTTCTGCTCACCATGGCTTTAAAAATGTTTGCATGTTTCTGTACCCTTCCTGTCACTTCATACCAATCTGGCCATTTTTCTCCGACATCTCTCATGCATAAGGCATTTCTCCCTGCACTACTCACTCATCATTCTGTGTAAGCTCTAGAGACTGTTGTGTGTAAAAATCACAAGTCAGCAGTTTCTGAAATGCAGCACCAATATCTATGCCACAGGTCAAAGTCACTGAGATCACGTATTTCACCATTTTGGTGTTTAATGTGAACTGATGTTCTTGACCTGTATTTGCATGATTTATGCTTTGTGCAGCTGCCACATGATTAGTTAACTGGATAATTGCACAAATGAGATGAGGTTCAGGTGTTCCTGTTAATGTGGCCTATTAATTCTTCTTTTATTCATTGCGGTTTTAGGAAAGTATGCAATTGTAGGAGTGTGCTTTTTTATTTATTGATTTATTTTATTTATTTATTTATTAAAGACTATACAGTAAACCGATTTACACATTATACACTTCACTGGCACTTAAAATGAAACACAAAAGCAGAGTGTACAATAAAATCATGAACATTTAGCCTATGAGCACTTTTAGAAAACCCAAGACCAATGTTTCTATACGAAGGTGGGTATTTATCAATGATAATTTTTGTTGAAATGTACAATCCTCAAATTGCCAAACGGGTGCAGCTGTCTGGATGCAATCCGTCATGACCACAACTCTTCAGAAGCTCCATGAGTGTGGGAGCGGGCCATTTACCTAAGATATACTCTTTAAGTTTAGGTAGACAGAACTGACCACTGTGGCATCCTCTGGAACAGACCCCTTACTTTTGTTGTGGTTCATACACATCAGGTTTAACAGCTGCTTGGGCACTGGGCCGCTGAAGACGAGGTAGATGCAGGGGTTGGCACAGCTGTTCAGACTTGCAAGGAGCATAAGGATGGTGAAAGTTGCAGCTGCAATGGAAACAGCATGTGATCAGAACGGTTACACGAGACAACCAGAATAATTTAATTTTCCCCCCTCAAGATAGCACCCACACTGCCAAATGATACAAGAATATACAAGGAAGGGGAAATCACTGCTACATTGAGGTTTCACTAGAGAACCCTTAACACTTCTGTGTAAAGCCCTCTAACAGATAGTTGTTGTAATGGTTCCATGTAGAACTCTTACCGGACCCTATGTGACTTTTTTGTTACAGAGGTAGAAATAACTATTCTAATATACAGTATATTTAAAAAATCTGTTATTCAGCTCCCATTCCATATCAGCCTCATTGCCTCAACTGGTCTCTTAATTTAACATGAATGGGTAATCCAAACGTCAGTAAACTAAATCTAATAAATAAATTGTCAGTAATTCTGTCAGTAAATTCTGTCAGAATTTACAAAGCTCTGTGATACTTTTTGTGTGAGATCCTCTGAGCTAATGAAACTAATACATCCTTGATGAAGCCTTTTATGGTGTGTAGATGGGCTATAAAATGGCATTATACATGAACTATGGGTTTATACATGAAAAGGTGCCCTGGTAACCTTTGACAGAGCACATTACGCACCGTTTTGGTGCCAAAAAGTTCACGTCGTACATAAACTTCCCAGAAAGTAATCTAGCAGAGCATTCACTCCTTAATTGCTAATGTTAATTGCGCGAATGCTCTTACATTCAGTCGGAGCGTCGTCGTCCCACACTGACCACAGCTGCACGGTGAAGAAAGGAGCCCAGCAAACCACATAAACCAGCACGATCACAACGGTCATCTTTACGGTCTTTATGCGCGCCTTGGAGAGCCCGCCGTTGGCACGGGAGCAGCCCTCTCGGTGCGTCTTCATGTGCAGGCGGACCTGCACAGCGCGGCAGATGGACACCTGGCACACGATCACTGTCAGGATAGGCAGCGCGAAGATGACCAAAGTTGTCCAAGTCACGTAGGCTTTAAGTCCCCACGGCTGCACGAACTGCGCCCAGCAGTCGTAGACTCCCGGAGCGACCTGAACCCGGGAGAAAATGAAGATCTGCGGGAGGGCGCCCACGAGCGACACTGCCCAAGCGACGCATACCGGCAGGTTCCAGCGCGCTCTCCTCCTCTGCAGCGTGCCCATGGGGTTGCACACGGCTTGGTAGCGATCTACTGTCATCACCACGATCATGTAAGTAGAGGCGAACATGCCGACCACCTGCAGGTACTTGACCAAGCGGCACACCAAGTCAGGACCCATGAAGCGGTCCGTGATGTCCCACAGCAGCTGAGGACACACCTGGAAGAAGGCCACGGCGAGATCCGCCAGGCACAGGTGCAAAACGAAGACGCGCATGCGGGACATGGACTCGCGTCTCCTCACAAGCACGAGCAAGAGACCGAGATTCCCAGCCGTGGCGCTCAGGAGGATTACACTAAGCAGCGCGATCTCGATCCGGGCTAATCGCTCATCTCTCGGATGATGGTCTGCTTCTTGTGGCGTCAGGCTCACGTTGCTGAAGTCTGAGCGCGGGAACGACATTACATACTGTTAAAGAAACGATCGGTGCTGCGAACCTGAACGACCCCGACTCATTCCTGACTTACTCAGACTTCAAAGAAGTCCCAACTATAATGCATGTAGGAAAAGTGTGGAGTGAACACGCAGACGACTTGTGAGCAGATAAGAGGAGCTGTCCTCCAGCACCACGCTTCTCCCCACTCCTTCCCCTAAAGAATGTCAAGGTGAGTCAAGGAACTGCATGGCTGTACCACCTCAGCCTGATACATGACACCTTCTACGTAATGCACACGTGAGCAAACTGTCTTTCCATACATTGATTCGTCTATCTGCCTATAGATCAGAGCTGCCAATGCCCTGAAAGTCCTATCGAGCCGTCCGTTCTGTGATGCGCCTTTACGCATAAACCACGCGCCCTTCCCAAAGCCTTAATTTAAAAGCAAATCAAGCATTATGCTTGCTAAGAAAACTTTTTTATATTCGAACTATCCTGATCTTCCACAAACCAGCACTAATCAGTACCACAGTAGACAAATTAAGTAAAGAGAAAGTATAAAAAAAAACAGTGAAAAGCAAATGTTATGTACATCTCCAAATCTTTCTGTGTGGAGTCTGCATGTCCTCCCCGTGTCCGCCTGGGTTTACTCCGGGTACTCCGGTTTCCTCCCACAGTCCAGACATGCACGTTAGGTTGATTGGCGTCTCTAAAGTGGCCCTAGTGTGTGAGTGTGTGCGCGAGTGTGTGCGCGTGTGTGCCCTACGATGGATTGGCGCCCCGTCTAGGGTTGTTCCTGCCTTGCGCCCTATGTGGCCGGCTAGGCACATGGGCTCCCCCGTGACCCTGAAAAGGAATAAGCAGCCAAGAAGATGAATGAATGATACCAAGTGATGGAATGTTCATTCATTCATTTTCTTAACGCTTATTCCTTTTCAGGACCACAGGAGAGCCGGTGCCTAGCCGACTGCATAGGGCGCAAGGCAGGCGCCAAGCCATCGTAGGGCACACACACGCACAGAAAGGACCCAGATCGCCCCACCCAGGGACCGAACCCGCGACCTTCTTGCTGTGAGGCGACGGTGCTACCCACCGAGCCACCGTGTCACCCCTGTGATGGAATGTTTCAGGTGTTATTTTGTCCCAATGTTCCAGCAAACACATCTTAATGGGTTGTCATTGTCGCATGTCATATCAAAATTCTCCTCAAAATGCTTCTCAAAGACTCAGCCTTTCATGGATATGAAATCATGTTTTCAAATACTGATTACAATCACCTGTTGACATCTTTATTTATTTATTTATTACTTCATTACTAGTGTAAGATTGTCGTTGTGTTGTACCAGCTACAACAAGGTTCTGTCATATTAAATACTTATGTAAAATGGATATACTTGCTTTAGTGTAGCGAGTGCACACACTATGAGAAATACACGTTTAAAAACAATAAAACCATTTAGAGTCATCAAAGGACATGGAGGAAGACTCTGCACGGGCCAAGACAATCTTCTAAATTGTGTTCTATAAAGCATGCTTCAATTGGCAGAAAAGAATAAAGTCTTAATCCCCTTAATTCCATGATATCTGAAAATCACTGCAGAACATTACAGGGTCCAAACATTCATTCATTCATTTTCTTGACCGCTTATTCCTTTTCAGGGTCACGGGAGAGCCGGTGCCTAGCCGGCAGGGTCCAAACAATGAGGGGAAACTTGTGATGTCTGTGGGTTTTAAGAAAGGGATTTCTGAATGCACAGCATATGCAAGAAACGTTTTAAGCGGCTGTAGGTGCCGTTATTTGTGCCATTATACGCTTCCACAAACGTGCTGTGTTGCATTATGAAGATCAGACTTTGCTAGATGCCTGTTCTTTAAATCACCTGATTGTCATCCACACCTGACTCTAATTTCACCCTCAAATGATCTGCTATTCCTGAACATTCACATACTTTTGCCACTCACAGATGTGATATTGGTTCATGTCCCTCAATAAATAAATGTCCCAGTCTAATATTTTTGTCTTATTTGTTTAATTATGGTCTCTTTATCTACATTTAAGACGTGTGTGAGATTCTGATGAAGTATTATATCACAAAAGGCTCAAAAACCTTCAAGCACCATTCCATCACATTCACTGCCTAAGCACCATATTAATCACATGCATACAAACACATAGTTCAATGGGCATATTGTGCAATATATTGTCTGGATTCTTTGTAAAGTTTAATGGGGACCATTAACGACAAAACAACAGACCGTTTTAGTTTGTATTTTTGTTCACTTCAAAGTCAACAGACAATAAGTCTTACATAACCACCCACAATCATCTTTCCTCCATAGTGAACTCATGACCATAGTTGCATTTGGTACACCTTTTTTTTCTTTCAGAGCCAGCTGAACCACTTGAACTAAAACTTGTGTAACCTATAATGGGCAAATTAGGAAAGCAAAGTAAAGTAATATGCATATATAGGCCATGGTGAATTCTGTCTATAAATTTACATGAAATATCACAGCAAGGGTCAAATGGTAAACTACATAAATGATATTAATGAAGGGTGAAGAAAAGTGAAGCGTAGCTGAGACTGTATGGAGTGAACCGAGGCGGGTGTGAAGGTTCTGTCCATCATGACATCATTTATGTTTGTGTGTATGTGAGTGCATGTGCACCTTGATGGGTCATCGCCAAATATTCCCAGCTCTCATGCAGCTAGTACAGGTTACCTTTACTTCTTTAACCTTCATACAGCCAGTATTTCCTTTATATTTCTCATCTCCTTGCTAGCCGTCATTCGTCTAGAGGTAGGAACACTTCACTGAGAAAACAACACTCGACGCTTTTCTGTCTTATATTAGGACCTGCTGATGGTACTCAAGAGTTCCTCCTTGCACAGACGGTAGTGGCTCTTCTTCCAGACGTCACGGAGCTCCTGCAGGGTCGTACCGATCTCCTTGCCCGAGGTGATTCCCAGGCGACGCAGGTCATGGCCGCTGACGGGGAAGCGAGGGACGGACCAGCGACTCAGTTCGGCCAGGAGCTTCCTCTCCCCCTGGTACTTCAGGAGCTCTAGCACTTTGCTCTGGGCATCTGGCTCTCGGGACTACAAATGTAATTAATCCACTGTTAAATCCCAACTAACCATGTTACTGTTACTAAGTCAAATAAACAAGGCTGGGTAATTAAGATGTTGAAGGTAGAGCAGCAAAGCTACCGAGTGCACCACTATGCCTGCTTCTTTCATACTGCACTTTTATCATTTCATACTGGGGATTTTACATATTCATAGAAATGTAATCTTGTGTTTAATAAATTCATACATTCATACATACAACTTGATTTTTGTGGCTTTCCCAGCTATAGGCCCTTAATATTAGGCTATCATTACATTTCACCCCACTAGCTTTTACATTTATTTATACACTGCCACGTCTTTACAATTACAAATGTTTTTATACACAGCAGTCATGAGATCAATCACTACTAATGCCTAGACTAGACAGCATGATAATCAGGCTGATCCCTTCCTGGCCACTGAGAAATATGTCCACATTTTATGCTGCTTATGCATTAGGACCATAATCTGAAAGTGGTTTATGTTTTATTCTGGACAAATGTGGGAATGGTGGTGACTTCAAGGACCAGCCTGGCAGAAAATCCTGAAATCTGTCATTTTCACCATCAGTTAGGATTGTCCAAGTGTTATCCAGACAATTATCTATTTACACCACCTTCTCCCTGTTACGGTTTCTGTATTCCAAGTCAACCCGTGGGTTTACTTACATCAATGATGTAATCAGTGAATGGCTTCAGGATATCATTCTCATCTTGTCCCTTAACAAGGTCTCGTCTGTGCTTCACCAGGAAGAGGCCGAGGGTCTTCTCCTCTCTGGAGATCTTTAACCGCAGATCTAGCCTTTCCACGTCTTCTGGACCACGCAGCAGAGCTGAGAACACAGTCATTGGTTTAGGAGAACTGCCTTGAGCCCTCTGGTACACCTGCTTCATCTCCTCAATACTGACATCTGCTGGAAGACCTGAAGAATGCCAGCAATGGCCATGAAAATAAGGAAGTTGCATTAATAGATTTTCAGATAAAACCTCTCCAAATAGTAAGTGCACAACCAAAAACGTAACATTAAAAAAAAAATCACACTAGGCATATATTTAGCCAAATACTGCTATAAATATGAGGTTAAGTCAAAAATTATCAGGACTCTGGCCGTAGGATTTATTTTAATCGACTTTCAGAAAAGACAAATGCATCATTTTTCTTAAAATGGCTGGAGAAAATCGGACCCAAGTGCACAGAAGTCTGGGCTATTATCCTTCGGCCCAGACAATATAGAGGGAGAGGAAAGAAAAATGAATGAGGATGAAGGGGGTTAAATAAAAATATATTTAGAAATTGTGGAAATAAATATATATAAATGTAACCCTGGGCGACATCAAAGCGGAAATCAAATAATAAAGAAAATATATAATTATTTAAAATGTATAGTGTGTGGTGTATAAACTGACGGACCCAGGATTTGGTCCTGGGTGCTTTGAGTTACTGAGCATATGCGTTACCACTGAACTAAGTGAGCACACTCGGATAATGAAGAGAGGATAAGCTCAAAAGTAAGAGGCGCGATTTCACAGACTCAAATGAAAGCAAATCAATCTTTAAATATAGTGTGAGGGAGAAAACAAAAGAGAGAATACAAATATATAAATGTAGAAGAGGGGTGTCTAAGCAGAGCCTCTTATAGCAAAGAGGAAAAGATCTCATAATAATGTGTTCTGTGTGTGTGCGAAACAAAGCTGGGGGAACCCAGAAGTAATACTCAGAATACTCAGCGCTTCTGGGTTGCACGTGGCTAACATAAACACGTCCCCTCGGGGCAATCTCCCCCTGAGAGGGAAAGGGGAAATGTACAAAAGCCCACAGCTGCGGGTAAATACAGTAAAGAGGCCGGTAAACCCACTGAGGCTGGAGAATGGGCATGAGCTTTTTTGCAGCTGGAGGTCAAGAAAGAGTTTCACACCAGTAACGTGAGAACACTGACCCTAGCAGACATTTATTATCTCAGGATTTCCCTTACCGCAGAGTCTCTACTAAGGACCCACATTGCCAGTCTAGCCCTGATACCATAGGAGTCGTCTCCTGTCATCCTTGTTTAATGCTAGGCTTGCTGGGAGTAGGAGTCCTCCCAGCACGCACGGCACACCTCCACAGCCCCTAGTGTTAAGCCGCGTTACAGTGAGCTCCCTTAAATGTAGTTCATCATCTCTCTGTTTTTCAATACACTTTGTCCATCTGTCAACCAGCTTTCATATTCCCTCATTAAAAATGTTTTAATCTCTGCTTCAGACGTGAAAAGTAGTCCTTCTGTACGGCTGACACTTGTCCGAACTTCCTTGAACCTCTGTCCATTCATACACACTTTTTAGCGAAAAAATACTTTCTCCAAACTGTGCACAAAGTCTTCTATAAATATCGGCACCAGACACAACCTCAGACCACAAAAAAACTAATCACTGCACTCTGCTCTTCTTTCGTGCAAATCACAAGTCGGACAGCCATTGCACTGCAATCACAAATAAACTGACTTAACCTGCACAGCAGCGACCCAGGAGACAGCAGCCTCAAACGGAAAGCGCTGATAAGACAGTGCAGCCAACAGAAGTTTTCATTTAACCGGAGTATGAATAATCTTTGACTCACACTCATATATTGCTATGGTCTCTGACAAATCATTGTCTACATATAAAATTGACATAAAGTCCACTGTGTGCGCATATCTGACCTATGTACTGAGCCAGATCTAGCTCATATACAAGCTCGAGCAGGTGAGCCGCATGATTCCCCACCAGCATCTTCTTTAGTTCCACCCAGATTCTCTCCCCTGAGATTCCTGCCAGGCCTCGTGCGTTGTCCCGGATCGCATCCAGAGTGTCTGAATCGTGCTGTCCTGGCTCAGATGCCACGCGCCCATAAAACCTGCAACAAATACACACTGACTCTACATGCACATAATACATATGTGAACTGAACCAGCAATTTAACATTAAATAATGAGATATGATTTCAATCCCTTTGCCTTTAACATTTGAACTAGCCCAAGAAAACAGATTGTAAAATGGTACAACAGACACGTACTGTATGTTCTGTCACATGTAACAGACATTTCACTGTTCTCACTTGTTCGTCATGAATATTCTGATTCTGTCACCAGGACTTACCCTGCTTAAATATTATGGCTTTTCACTACTGTAATACACATCATGATAACAACCTTACTGTGCAGCCTTATATGCAAACACACAGTGATCACTGATACAATCTGTTACCACTGCAGCTGAGGAGCACAATGATGATATTCTGATGATATTTAAATTAAGTGTGTCTATTCTGGCATGAAATGATTCATCTCAAACAGGAACGCACCTGAAATATCTCAGAATTCGCAAGTAGTCCTCCTGAATCCTAAGTGCACTATTCCCGACAAAGCGAACTTTCCTGTTCTGGAGATCCTCATAACCTTGGAAATAATCATACAGGGTCCCATCCAGCCCTAAAACAACAGTTAAAATACAGGCAAGTCAGGGAGGTGCAATTTAGAAAGTCTGCAAAGCAATACGGCACATAATCATGGCGTACCGAGGAACATGGAGTTAATTGTGAGGTCTCTACGCTCAGCATCTTTCTGCCAGTCTGTAGTGAATTCCACTTCCGCGTGTCGCCCATCTGTCTGTACGTCCACACGCAGAGTGGTCACTTCAAAGTTCTCGTTATGCAGCTGGATGTGGATTGAACCAACAGTTAAGAAATAGAATTACATTTTCCAAGAATCCAATGCATAATGACTAAAATCAGGCCTTACATGTCCATTTTTATAAACTTCAACACATTCACATAGTTTTAGTATGTAAAGTCAATAGTAATTTGTTAAATTTTCAACAAGCAAGTCAAATCACAGTATTAAAACTTAATACCTGCTAAAATTAAATTATTATATTAAATTGCTAAAATTATTATTAGGCTACCCTAAAGAAATGTTTGAAAAGCTCTGGCCAAATAAAATATTTTGTTGATTACTGAAGAGAAAAGAAGTGCTACAGCAAACTATTTGCTAAATGTTTAATATTAACACAGTTACTTTATATTTGGTGACCTTAACATAGTAATTGTGCTATGTGCAAAAGTTTGGATGTCATAATAATTCAGTAGTAAGTAACACACCCTTTGGCAGATATCACAGCATGCATGAACAGCATGGTTAAGGTCTTCCCACATACAGAACTTTCAATGTTGTTCAAGTCATGGGACTTCTAAAAACTACAGTTTGCATTTCTTGAAGTAGTTTATGGTTGATTTGGTCGTTTCAAGCTTCAAGTCATTGACTGACTGCGTCACATTTGCTTCAAAAATTGAATGATATTTATTGGAATCCATTTTTCCATCTGCCCATGCAACGTTTCATGTGCCTTTGTCTGCCACAGAACCCCAATGCATAATAAAATGTTCATCAAAAGCTCCTTTAAAGCATACCTTTGGGGACTGAAGGATGGCTGAAGAACTCCATTAGTACTTCATCAGTTCACAGCATTTTGGTTTCATTCTGATGCAGATCATATTTATGCGAGCATGGCTGCACAGCGGAATGACGCATAGCTACTTGTGTCACCCTTCTGCAGGTCCTTAGTGTTGTTGCTTTTCTAGCCAGCATATGGACAGATCTTTCGAAAGTGGTTTTCCATTAATTTGTGACCTAAGTAACAAGTCCTGGTGAGTCATTAAGTACGGCTTAACGAGTGAAAATTATTTTCTGTGACTGAGCTAGAAAGCTGTCCAAACTTTTGCACAGGCCACAATCACCATTTCATTTATTTCTATTTGTAAAGTTAATTTACATGTAGTTATAACTGCATTACCAGCTGCTGAAAAACGTTATTTGCTTGTTGATGCAGCAGTCGTGTTTACTTCTTTTCTACTTGTATGTAATATGCATTACATATATAATTTGGCTACGGGTGACCAAACCTTTGCATCCAAGTGCAAAATAAAATGGATCTATGAACAGAGATGTTTCATTAAGCATCTCGTATAAACCAGTAATGCAAAGTGAACATTGAAAAGCAGTTAAAAAGACATTTGGACAGTGCACGACATGTGGGACTGCTCTCTCACCCTGGCAGTAATGGTACCATGTTTTTCTCCTTTGTTGTTGATCATTCTGATCCCTGCACCCTGGAACATGTGCTTCATCTGCTCAGGTGTAGCCGTAGTGGCAAAGTCCACATCTTCAGGTTTTTTCCCCGACAGTAGGTCCCGCACGGCTCCCCCCGCAATCCTCAGCTCAAACTGGTGCTTCTGAAAAATCTCTGGACAACCATGTAATGAACATCATCATTCACTGATTTTGATAAAAGAATGAATGAATACTGTATGTACACTCCTGATCAAAATCTTAAGACCAGCTAAAAAATTGGAAGAATTTGCATTTTGCACCACTGGATCTTAAGAAG
>JANCOA010000019.1:4056684-4078351 GCA_024363135.1 Leptodoras oyakawai | reverse complement strand
TGTTCATTCATAGTTTTGATGCCTTCAGTGAGAATCTACAATGTAAATAGTCATGAAAATGAAGAAAACGCATTGAATGAGGTGTGTCCAAACTTTTGGCCTGTATTGTATATTTATAATAAAAAAATACTTTTTTTGCTTACATAAAATGTTCGAGTATAATTTCTCTCAAGAATGCAGTCAGAAAGAAGCAGTGGTAGTGAAGAGTTAAGAAACAGACATGATGGATTTTTATTACATAAGTTTGTCTGCCAAATGATTACATACAAATGTAGACACAGCTCAGAAAAGCTTTAAAAATTAACAAAAGAAGTGGGTGGGACAAACTATGGCGATCTCTGACTGGTTATCGAGAACTTCAGCTTAAGCAAATTAGAGTCGACCAAACCTGCTCTCTCAACTCGTATAGCCAGTCGCTGTGATTGTGAGCTGGAGAGCTGTCTTGATTGCAGGACTGTTGCTAATGTCTGCTCAAACAGGCCCTAGAATTGGTGTCAAGTTCCAAAGTTAACATGGTGGCAAAAACTGGACAACAATCAACATCATGATCCGACATTAACAGGAAATACTACATCCATGTCTTTCCCAGTGTAATATTTCCTTCAAGCAAGGTCTCACAAGTTAATCATCTTTATTGTATTTGTACTTTGCACTCGTTCTGCTTGAGCTCTTGCGCCACAACAGCTTTTTTATTAACAGACCACCACGGTGAAGGACAGCAGCTGAAACTTAATCTGCACCCAGCATTTCCTTGGCAAATGTTTAAAAAAAGTGACAAACTGAGACTGGGCAAATGATAGTGACTGTTTATGTTTAAGCTAGGCTACAGTAGAACTACTAAACTTACTAATGTGTCACCAAGTTTATTCTGGAGTTTAAGAATAATGTTTTGCGGTCCCAGCTCGTGTTTGTACCGTGTACTGTGGAGGTTTATCAGAATGCTGTTAGGATAAAGTAGTAACATCTAACGTACTTCAAGTGTCTACACGGAGTACTTTCAGATGTTGCATTTTAGAAGAATAACAACAAAGAAAAGGCAATGGAAAGACTGTGGAGAACTACTAGGGCTCTGAAGTATTTGAACTGCATTACACTGCATGAAAGATGAACCATTGGACTGATTCATCTTGGACTGAAAAGTCAGAATTAGCATAACAAAATGATTCTCAGGACTTGAAAAGGATTTCTTTTTGTACATGGTGAATTCTTCTAGCAAGCTAAAGATTGACACATATATGCTACGAGCAGGTATTGAAGGTGTTATCTGCTGTTACTCAGCTTTGTAAACATAGCCGATCTGGTTTTGGTCCCCATGTAGGAGTGAGTGGGTGTGTCAGCCCTCCTGCAGGTTCTTCTGGTTCTCTATACATGCAGCAAAACAGCATTTGTGTCTTCATAGTTTGACATTGAAAAGAATGCAAGGCATTAGATCTCTTCTGTGAGAGTGTGCGTGTGCGTGTTGCAGAAGAACAAAAAATGATGCACTTTAGCTGGCTGTGTGCTAATCGCTTTTTTTACCTTAAAGGCACCAGTATGATTGAGATCAAGGTGTCATTAAATCATATTACAATCCAGGTTAAAGCCTGACTTTTAAATAGCTCAAAAAACATTCAACATCGTAACTTTACGCCGTTTTAAATGATAAATGTTTTGTTTGTTCATTTTTCTTTAATTCAAAGAAATTTCATTGATAGAAATTACTAAGAACCAGCTTAACAATTCTGACTATATATTATACACTTTTCAAAAAAAAAAAAAAAAAGCGCACATAGAAAAAATTCTCTTTAAAAATGACAAAAAATAAACTCTATATACAGAATTTACATATACACAAACAGCTCTCAGCTGGAGAGGGAGGGAGGGAGAGGGAGAGAGAGAGAGAGCAAACACCAGGTGTTGGGTTTCTGCTATTGGACACAGTCATATTAAAAAATAAGTCAGATAACTGATCAGCAACGTAACCTTATTAGTGCCATGGTTAGGATGTGTAAAGAAAGGAATAAGAAGCAATCTGGAAGAAAACCGAAGCAATGTGTAATATTCCAAGGCATGATTTGCATGTCGGTGGCATGGACGAGCTATAAGAACACAGCTGCTTGCTGGTCATTTCAGAGCATAGATGCACAGCAGATGGGCAAAGCAACACAGTGCATTTTAAATAAGGAGTGTAAATAATTCAGCAAGTAAATACATGATTAAAAGATCAACACCTGCTGGGGCAAAAAAAATAAAATACTGAATGCACATCCATTTTCTTGCATAGCCATGCTCAGAGCCTTTGTGAATCCAATGTTTATGCATAATTATCTATAAAATATTCATAAAAAGATTATTTCCCCCAAGAGAGAATTAACTTCAATAACAATATAAAGGTACATGCTTCAAGTTCTTTAAACAAACTGCAAAATGTCCATGGCAAATTGTTTCACACAACAGAAACCAGCTGAGTCTAGTCCTTCATATTATTGTTTACTTTGCGCCCATGAAGAGGATTTACGACTGCAATATCCTTCCACAGCAATGGAACGGTCCAGGCTGTTTGGCTCGAACAGCACCTTCCTCGGCCCAATCACTATTACCATATTAACAAATCCCAAAGAAATTCCACAGCAGGCATTCATCAGGGCAGGCCAAGTTCCAGAAGTGCTAGCACCACACATACTCAAAATGTGTTGATCTCCAGTGTGTCCCCGTTTCGGTTTTGATGCACTCGTGCTTTCCGGGCCGGCTGAATGCCATCGTGCACAATCCTCACCTGGTAGCATTCCTCAAAACACTGATGCGTCGAACTCCTCAGCCGCAGAAAAAATAACAAGGATTTACAAAAGGCACAAAGCGTGAAGAGGTTTATCTTAATTTCCTATACTATAGTCCCAGGCTTGGAGTCTTCGTGCCAGTAAAGTGTCTGATCCTCAGAGTCAAAACCGTCCACTGGACTACTCAGGTGTGAATCCATTTGGTTTACGTTTATGTATGACCTGAAATATAAAAGACGGTATAAGAAAGGTGCATCAGGACCTCACAATTCTGACAAAACATTTCTGAACATTTTAACCCCCAGTTGTCCACATCACATCAGAGAGTGAATTATATAATGATAGTGTTCTTATAGTATGCAATATGCTCCTCTTCCTCAGATTTTAAGTAACAATTAAAAAACTGAACTGCTTACACGTGGTGTACAAATGGCTACTATGTGAACTTTTTTATGAAGATGTTTATCCAACATGGGGTTAAAACATTCATACATCTGATGAAAAATGTGCACAATCACAAGAACAACGCACAGCAATCAAGACGAAGCAATCAAGACATGTTGCATGTTCACCCTTGGAACAAGACGCCACCCTAGCTCGATACCCGACACACAGGACCAACCCACCACCACTGAACACACAAACCTATCCAGCAGTGAGGTGCAATAAAGCTGAGCTACCAGACAGGTTTAGTGCATGAGGACAATGATTGTTAGGAGTGACAACAGTTAACTGAGCACACAGGTTAGAGAAGCGGTGTGGGGTTTGTATGCAGCTCACCACATTGTTTAGTGCTACAAGTTGCACTAGCACTGAGTGTAATAATAGTCCTGGTCATAACCACTGGCAACAGCACCAGGCATGTCTAAAGTTCCTGGAGCTGGCCTCCTCCTAGCAAACGGAGATGGAGCTCTGGGGCCTGGGGGCGGAGCTAGAAGATGGGGCTGGTGGCTGGCATGAAAGGGATAGTGGTTAGTCAAATAAAGCAGAAACTTGTGTGTGTTTTCTGTTCACACACACAACTAGGAATATGTGAGCCAAGGACATGATGTTAAGACCTTTCTATCTGGAGAAAGACAGACACTTAAAGCCATGCAACTATCCTTTCATTTCATGGGAAAAATTCCAGACAAACCGCAGCAACATGGAGCACAATTACAGACTTCGACTCACAAAACAACACAGAAAAACAGGGTGAAAACACAGAGCTAGCACATTTTTACTTACTATCAACGGCTACATTTAGCAAGGAGGCTTTATTAGCCATGTCAGTTTTGGAGACATCACAGCCCGACCGCTCCACCCGATAGCGGGAAGAAGGAGGTGGAGGGAGGGAGAAATAAGAGGATGAGGAAGAACAAGTGCTAGATGAGAAGGAAGGAGGTGGGTAGTACCAGGAGGGTGCAGGGTGTGGACTGAAGGCATGTCTATGAGAAAGAGGATGGGAGAAAAGGAGAGAGGGGGGAGATGCAGGCATTGTAGAGAACATAGTACAAGAATACAGTCCTAAGCTCTATAGAGTTACAACCTCTAGTAATCGCTTATCACAAAAAGACAATGATCAGTAAACAGCAAACTACTGTATATTGTGTGTAATAAGCACAGTATGCTGGAACTCATCCTCTGCACGGAGTGCATTTTTAAGGCATTCCTAAGGTGCATGACACTGTGGTGAAGACAATTCATGTAAAGAACTACAAGGTCATTAAGGCCTAGTGGCTCTCACCTGCTCTGTGGAAGATGAGTCTGATGAACTGAACTGTAGCTATAGGCATGCTGTGGATGAAGACCCATGCTGTAATCCGACAAACCCACAGACAAGTGCTCACGCCAGTTCCCTGCGTTAGGTGCTGTAGAAACAGGAATAAACCCATTCAATGCAGTGTATAAACGTATTTAATGAATGTCTCGCTATGGGGTGCAGTAGACTAAAAACAGACAAGCTTCTTTCAGTAACCATTAGTGAAGGCATAGGGACTAACCCTACACTAAAAGTGTGTCAGAGATCAAATTTTATGATGGTTATACACAGTTTTATTTCCACATGAAATGGTCATGTGGAAATGTTATGCACTAAGAAATGTGTTAGCTATTAGTCATTTACAAATTAATTTCACCAGTACACCTCATACATACATTTCACCAACATCAGCACTTTCCAAGCATTTAGCATCATAAATTCCAGGCTGCAGAAGCAGAATTCAGAGGATAATACCGTTTGAAGACTTAAATCTTATATTCTGTTAGAAATGGCTGTTCAGTGACCTAGGCCTCTCATGAAGTTGTAAAATCTAATCTGAATTATTAGCAGTATTAATAATATTAAATGAAAGATACCCAAACCCCTTCAACTGATTTGATCATGCTTATGAAGGCAAGCGGGTGTCAAAAATAAGATAGCATACAATTACACGTTTTGTACAAATGAGTCGTTTTAAACTGTTATTTGCTGATCATAATTATGTAAACAATATAGACATTTCTTCACACTCATTAGGGGAACAGAGAAAAGCACAGCAAGTAGATTATTATTTTCAACATTGTTGCACAATTTGTGCCATTGAGACCTGAACAGAACATACTTTTTTTTACATCAAAAAAAAGGCCAACCTGAGGCATATGAGGTGCTGCGATCGTTATATCCATAAGCATGCGGAGTCATCCTGTAGGCCAGGCTTTGCTGGGACTCCCTTTCGTACTCGTACGGCATCTGCCTGTGTACTGTGTTCCGGTTATACCAGCCTCGTAAGTGCTCGGCCACTACGGCCTTCTGCATGTTCCTCGGTAGGTTTTCGTTCCTCGATGGCGGGCGACTCCTTGCCTGCCTCATTGTAGCATACGGGTTATGGCTTATGCTGTCCATCTCTGTGTGACTGTAGTCACTATATGGTTCCTGCACATAAGACATAGTCTGGTATGAAGGATTTACACTATAATGTCCCGCTGTCTCGTCCTCATATGCGTAGCTTCCATTGGTGTATGGATCTGTATAGCAGGGGTATCCAGTGACATAGTAGGCTGTCGTGGTGGGTCGTGTCGGTGCTTTGTGTGTGTAGCAGCGAGAATCGTTCTGTGCGAGGTTGGGCATGCTGCCTGTATTAGAATACATCTGTTCTCTCTGGCGACGTGCTCGGTTTCGAGCACGCGAATGGGCACAGTACTCCGTGCTTGACTGGCTGGTGTGTGAGGAGACATCGTCGAGCACCTCAGTGCTGTTGCTGCGTTGGGCAGCAGGGTTGATTGTGAACATAGGTTCAGGGCCGTCACACTCTGAAGCAAAGAGCGACTGAGATTCAAGACTGCCACTACGCTGGCGGAAGTGCTCAGGCTGGTCCTCCTCACACCTGTGAGCACACATACACAGCAAACAGGTCAGAATCATTCTGAAGAAGTGAAATAAAATGCAAAAATTGACTAAAAATGCTAGCATGATTAATCGTGACTAAGTTACAGACAAGTTAGCGTGTTCATGCTGGCAAAACTAACGCATGCATTTTATTCACTAGATGTAACTAGTTGTCATTGACTGTCACAGAGTATTTGTGGTGTTTGTCCAGCAGTGTGGAGACTGCAGTCACTGAGATTAATCATTGAGGGGTTGCGCTGGAGGTAAAAAGGGACAGATGGAGATGCTTCTACAGGGTATAGTATCGAGGTGTTCAGTACCTGAGCTGGATGCTGCTGAAAGCATTACGTGTCAGCTGGGGTGTGGGAGGCATGCTGCGCGAGTTCCCTTCTTGCCTGGAGGGAGCGTAATAAGGGCTACTATGCGGTGATAAACCATCTTGGTGGATGTAGGAGTAAGTTTCTTGGACTTCCCCATAGTTTACTCTATAATACAGATAAGAAGATTGCTTTCACATGTTCATGTTTACTTCCTCTAAAGCATTATCATTATGGGAAAAAAAACAAAAAACAAAAAAAAAAAACCCAGTTGATTATTTCCTGATACACTTAAGAATAGTACAAACTTCTTTACATTCAACACCTATTTTTTTTTTTTTTACCTTTTACAGTACTTAACAGCTAAAAGATATTTAGTCTACTGTAAATAAACAACAAAAAAACTCCATTGCACCATTGACTAGCTAAATGCAGTGGCCAATGATTTTAATTCTGTGAAAGCTTCACCTGTAACCCATTTTCTTTTCTGCCTCCTTAAATTGTTGTCCAAGTTTTAGCAGTCATTCAAGAACAAACTCATCTCACCCTATTTTTAACACACCGAGTGTGCTTAATATGATAAGAGGTACAGATAGAGGTAGAAACCCAAGCAGGAATGTACATCTGGTTTCTAACAAGACTTAACATGGTTTAACAAGTCTCAACCAGCCTAGGACCCAGATAGAGAGGCAAACCCCAGTTAAGAGCCAGAGACAAAGAGGCAAAGAAAGAAGTCTGGTAGTGCTGAGGGAGTCTTACCTGTTGCAGTTTTGTGGTTCTTCGGAGGCCCTGCGATTGGATTGATATGAATTGCCGAGGTTGTCTGAAGGCCGTGGTGAATACTGAACTGAACGGGAACGCTGCCGTTGTACTGCAAACGCTTCATCTGTGATGAAAAGGGAAGGGAACGAAAAGGGTTCAATTAACCAGATTAACATGTCTGGAGAGGTTTCCACTTTCATAAAAATGAACTGTAACTTTTACCATCATCCAGGTTTAAGCTGTCAGACAGTGAGGTGAGTTCTGCATTCACGTCATCTATGAAGAGAAGAAGAATGCAGGTTCTTCAACACAATCATCACTGATATAACACAGTAATTATCACTACCTTCAGCCACACAAAAGAACTATATAGACATTTAATATGTTAACCTGAAATGAACAATTAGTGCAGATTATCACTTAATATACTATTATATATTATTCTATATACTAGAAATAAACAGTCAATAAATCACTATACATGATGTTCATTAGTTCGTTAATTCTTTTTTTTTTTTTTTTTTTGCGTACCTGAGATGATCAGTGAGGCCCTCTGCGTGGGTTTCTTGCCCACTTTCACTCGGTAGTCATTAATTTCATTCTCAATCATTTGAAGCTTCTTCACAGCGTCTTCAAAGTTCCTCCTCCGTTTCTTCTTCACAGTTTTACACAGTTCAGTTTCACTGGCAAGCTTCTTCGCCGCTTCTACGATCTTTTGCTGTAGAGCAAACCGGCTTTCCAAGTTCCTTAACTGAGGGTCCTGAGGGCAAGGAAAATACAGCGACATTTCATAAAAACAAATATTATACACTTACACATAGTTAAGGGTGCAGTATTACTGAACTGAAAAGCACATAAAGACAAACGTGACATACGGCATCATAAGGGAAAAGATCGTCTAGTTTGAAAGCTGTTCCTACACGGCGTCTTACAGCAGGAGGCTTCTCTCCTGAGGCTAAAGGGTACTCTTTAGGCAATTTGCCTGTCAGTTCCTATGAGAGAAAAAAATATAGTTCATTAGACATCTAATTAAATATAATAATAATAAAAATAATAATAATTGTTATTATTATAAATATCATCAATCTTCTACAGTAATATTAAGTTAAAAACAAAACAAAAAAAACAGAAAACTAACTGCTTCTCGGAGGCAGATCTTCTTAAGTTCACTCAATTTCTGAGTCAGAAGATCCTGAAGGCTCTTCTCTTTCTTCTTTAGCTCAGCAATCTTTTCTTTCTTCAGTTCCTCATTTATCTCAGAATCTGCAGAACCTGAACACACAAACAAACGGGGCAGGGGTGGCTGAGTGGTTAAAGTGTTAGGTTACTGAATAGAAGGTTGGGGTTCAAGCCCCAGCACCACCAAGCTGAAACTGTTGGGCCCCTGAGCAAGGCCCTTAACCATCAACTGCTCAGTTGTATAAATGAGATAAATGTAAGTCACTCTGGATAAGGATGTCTGACAAATACCATAAATGTAAAAATTATGTCACACTTGACAAAAGTTCAGGCTTCAGCTTCAGCTGACTGCACATAATAAACCAGTAAGAGAGGACCTTCAGCTCAAAGGCTTTAATAGCATAGAACAGTAATAATTCTTTAGATTTAGTACCTGCAGAGGCCAAGCTTCCATTGCTGGCCATGATGAGCTGGTCTTTACGCTCTCCGCTCACCATCTTGCTGACTCTGGAGGCTCCGATTTCTGTAAGGTTCATGGCGACGTCCCCCAATTGTTTAGATGTGCTAATTTTAGACTTTATATTAAAAGGATGAAAATATGAAGGTCAGCTACACATTTGGCACAAGACAATGTTCATTGCATTCCACCGCTGTACTACTACCAAGTACACCGAATATACAACAAATATATGAATGTGACAGTCTTGAAGACACCTGATCCTTCAAGTTTTGTCCACAAATCTGTTTGTCTTTACTTGTTATTACTATAAAATAATGTGTGAAAACGGATGCAAACTTCTAATCCAGGTTAAGTAGACTATAATATACATAGTTGCATAAGCTCCAAGTCAGAATAGAGAAAGACTGATGTAGTGGATGCTGACAGACTCACTTTGCTCTGTCTGCAGTCCAGGTAGAACTGGTGCTGGCTGATGGCCATTGCCCAGATGGTTTTGATCAGTGAGTGGCTGGCATACCACGTGTGGATAGCCTGTCCAGATTGACTGCTGAAAGTGGACTTGGATGACGTGGTCCTGAGGATTGATATACACACACATTTAAAAGAGGCACCAAGACAACTAATGACCAGACTCAAGCTCTATAAAACAGCAAACTATGGCAGTGCAAAAGCCAGCACGATGTCAAGTAGGAAATGTGCAGACTGTGTAAATCAGCAAATAACAAATGACCATTGTACACACTGTAAAAAAAAAAAAAAAAAAAAGTCAAGCAGTAATGTCATTTGTGTTTATGCATCAACTCAAGCCCCCATTACATATCAAATAGTTCAATGTGGATATCAGCAGTGACCTTGTTGCTGTGAAAAGTTACAATACAGTGCTTTAACTAAACTTTCCCTTCTCAATGGCTGCTCTGTGGCCAGTGTACAGCTCAAAAAGCCAGGCAGATACAATCAATAGTCATAACTCATTCATGGCTCATGTTGCCAGAAGCAGCATTTTACAATCCAGGATCACTGTTGCACACAGAGCTATAAAAGGTTTTAACTTCTCTAACTGCAAACCGTAGTAAAAAGGAGTTGACAGCTCATTCTCCATTGAATGTAGAACACTGAAATATGTGAACTGTGCAGTGTTGGTGAGGATGCACGAGGTAAAAATGCAGCAAGGCTCAGATGTGTGACTTGTTTTACCTGGGAGGATCGTTGACCTCAACTGCAAATTTCTTCTCACGGAAATACAAGTTTTCTAACTGCTTCCAGTGAAAGACCTACAAAACACACAGAAATAGTTTGAGGTAAAGGATTTGGGGAATTAGCAGATAAAAATAAGCATGGACACCCGTGGCAGATAGAAAACAAATATTTACATTTTATATTTCACAAAACTGTAGGCACTGACAAAACTGTCATGTCACAAACAATATTACAACCAGAACAAAGCGGATTACTAAACACAAAGCGGACTAGGTGCTGTACCAGTACATTTATCTGGAAACAGCTGACAAAAGGCAGCTACTACAGGGTCAATTTAGCATCACTGCTGCTATAATGATACTACAGGAGATGAGCTACGGTCAAAACAAGGCCATGGATATGGTTGATGCAAAACATCTGTTAGAACCGCTTCCTGAGAAATCATCTCCAGCTCTGTCTGACTCCAAACAGCTACAGAACAATGTCTATTCAGTGTGTGTAATCAGGATGACAGATTACCTAGAAAAAAGGTGGAAATACTAGTGGACAATCCCACAACAAGGAAATGCACTTCAGCTCTTTCAAATGCACACACAAAACATAGGACATTAAATGAACTCTAGACTTCTGAAACCGAACAGAATCTAGCAACGCTTTTGGCTTTGCTTAAAAAGCATGCAAACATTTTCTCACACAAACTTTTGAGAAATCGAATATCAAATACATTTCACTCGATTAAGGCAGTTTCCAAAAAAATAAACAATAAAATCTCATACCCCTGGCAGAATACTTTTTTTTTTTTTTTAAAGAATCACTGTGCTGGAAAATCCAAGTGGAGCTCTTATCACTGAGGTTAAGAAGGCTGCATGAAGTCCCCGGTGTATCCAACAGGTTCTGTGCACTCCTGTGCTCAGGTTTCTCACTGGGTTGAGGCTTCCTTGAACAATACTCTCTTGTCTACTCTCAGAAAAAGCAAAAGGTGTTGCAAGAGTTTCAGCTCCGCAAGTCCCTCCCATGCACTCCTCCTCTGCGTGACATCACGTAAATCTCACTTTGACCTAGCCCTTCTACGGCAGGTTGACGTCTCTGAGCGGAATACACACTTTTCGGCCCCTCCCTTTCTTCTTCTCCTCTCCGTCTTGTTGTGACTAAGCCTACAATCATTCTCTCAGCCTATCTACCGCTCCCTCTTGTACTTTTGGCTTTAGTTCCATCCTCAAACCAGATTTACGAGTTATACACACCGGCACAGATCAGCTTCGAACCTATACTGCTCATGGTCTCGCATGGGAAAGAATTTGCAGCAGATTTAGCACACTCGTCTACAGCTGCTCATTAAACGTTACGCTTAATTTCCTGGTGTTTGTGTGTGACTGTTCCCAAGCCGAGATTGCACACACACCTACAGCAGTTCCAGTGCAGCAACTCCAACACCCTTGATGCTTCCCAGGGCAAATATGCATGGAATCTACTACTTAGATTTAATCATTAATCGCTGACCATGGCACTCCTAACCTCTTGGTGAAAACAAGATGGCCCCTTTAACACTGCTCAAGCTGACAACAGAAAATGTTTCACCCCCTTATCCGAAGCCTCAGAAGACCTATCTCTTTTGACTAGATGCCACAGTATAAAGATACAATGTATAGAGGCGACAGAAAGATAAAGGTGGAAGCAATGCACAATTAAAAAAAAAAAAAGTCCAAACCTTAAGGAAAAAGAAACCAAATTTAATACAAAACTCCATTATGTTAGAGCTGGTACTAAACCTTGTTGAAACAACAAGGGTAACAGGAAGCAACACAAATTCTGTAACGTGATGCTTCCGTAGAATTTTCTAAAGAGATCGTTTCCGCATTAAAAGCTGCTTTGCCGTAGACCAGTCGGAACAGTAAAATTAGAAACACTCCCTACAGTAAGAGTGCACCTTCATTAAAAAGCAAAAGGAGTCCAGACCTCTTCTCACCATCTTTCTGTGTAGAACATCAAAGCCTTATTCAATTGGATGTCTTTGTCCAGCATCTTGAATGCAATTACAAGCGATCCAGACATAATTTAATTAAAGTGCCACTTTATTCTATCAACAATTTGTCTGAGTAACTTCTTGAAAATCATACATCTAACACCATAGGTAAAAGTAAAGCCTATCGCAAAAAAAAAGAGAAAAAAAAAAGAATGGTTTATTTTACAACCGTCTGCGACTTGAAATCAACAGGGCCACATCAATTTCAAAAGGGTGATTTCAGGTAGATAAGTTTGGATGTGGGAACGAGCGGGTGGTGCTACATATCTTGTTAAACTAAGCCCGATGTTTCTGGAACAGACTTGCTGGCTGAAAAAGTAGTTTAGTCTGCCTTCTGAACTCAGCACACTGGTACATTGTGTTTATGAAGCAAACATCACATGAAGATTCGGGTCACGTGAAGATGATTATGCAATGGTTGCAGTTTGGTTGTGGATGTATGCAATGGCTCCGGATGTTTAAATGGCTTGTCGTATTCAATAGTCTTTTTGGTAAAAAAAAATAAATAAATAAAAAATACTCTGTTGAACTGAACCCTTGTGGGATTTCACATAAAAACATTTTTTGGAAAAAGAAAGAAAGAAAAAAAAACAACAACAATTCACTATTTAGATCACACAGTGAAAAAAGTTCAAATTTCATAACACGCACACACATGCAACATGAGTCACTCAGATTTGCCGGGAAGAAGACATGTCAAAATATGGCAAGGATTCACCCACACACACGATTCCTCTAAAAATATATTATTAAGAAAGTAAACAACCACGTGCAATGCTGATCATTACAAAAGACGACCATAAGCGTTAGCCTACAATAAAGTAAAAAGCATTGTCCAATGGATTTTTATTTATCCAAGGGATTTACAAATTATCTACTTCTTACGAAGATTAGGGTTTCAGGCAGTTACTACAACAGGATTTTGTTTATTGGGCTCTAAGCAAGGATGGGGCACACCCTTTAATCATCAGCAACAAGCTGACAACTCTGATGATTAGTCACACACTTGTTTTAAAGATCACATTTTAATGCTGAATAATGAATGGCTTAAAGGAGACCCATTTCCCATTTTCCATAATTCTATAATACACTTCCCTGGGGTCTTAATGAAATGTATGTGATCAAATACTACAGCCCTCTTTTCACCTTGTCTAAAGCAGCTCTTTTTGAATGCCTGTTGTTTTAAATGATAATGATCCACAGGCTGTAGCTATAGGCATACTACGCAGATGTTGAGGTGGCCGACTGGACTGAGGTCTACGCTTAAACCTACCATACCTGCCGTTTTCTAGATGAAAAGCTCTATAATGTTTACATTTCTCACCATTTTTCTCTCCTGTTAATTTTAATATTTAGGTTGCTTGTCATTCGAGAAGTGAATTTATGCTGAACTGAATCACATTCATTCAAAGTACAGGAATGTTACTAATGTTTAATTTTTAATCCCTTTTTTATTCCGGTGACATCCCATGGTGTACTGTGCCAGGCTGTAAAAGCAGTGAGGCTTAAACTTTGGTACATTGCCTTTAAAAATAAAAACTTATCCACTCAGGTTGTCTGCCCTGTGATGGTGGGAGCTGACGTAGTGATGCGTGTTGGTCCATTTAGCCGACAACGACTCACGACAAATGGACAAACAAATAAATGGCGCAACTGTGATTCTCAAGCCATGGGTGCAGATACTTGGACAGTAGGTGGACATATTCAGAAAGAGGGTTGGCATCACTACAGCAATTTCTCTACTTATGCAATAAGCAATACAGATTCTGAACAGAACACTTAAACCTATGTATTCTGAAATGGGCAGCGTTTTAAGAACTGACTGGGTTTTAATGCATTGAGGTTTGTGGGCTGGAAGACGCTCCAGACACGCAACTATATGTGCACAAATACAGGAAGTGAATTTTTCGTAATACGTCTCCTGTGTTGGCCACACCAAAAATACTTGAAGAAAAGAAAAGTTCAATGTAACATTAGGCACATTAGCCAAGAAATTCTGATTCTACACATACTAGAAATGCCTGTAACCCTACACGTGCCTATACATCCCCTTGGAAAACAGATGTAATAACAGAAGATGGCATATTGCAGGGCCTGCGTTTGTATATTGGAACAAGATTGGCTCTCGTTACATTAATTAAATCTGCACCTGGGATATGTAATTAACGCCAGAAAATATGCACTTTAGGTTACACGTCAAAGTCCCCTCCTCTGCTCATTACTGTATAAATTGAGCTTCTTTGTGTCAGGGAATTCTTCTAACCATTCTCAAATGGTATTAGCCAATGTAATGTGAAACCATTTAAAATCCTTGGCGAAGATCTGTTTTAAGAAATGCAATGTTTTCATTACTGCATCATGAAGAAATCTCCATGTTCATGAAACCTGTACACAACACCGAATAAAGTTTATTCGCACCAGTAACTATATATGCTGTGGCTACAGACGCTATACTTAAGGATATATCTTCTGTACAGCTTAATGAGACAAGGCTTTGCCATATTGTGAGAGCTTTATACAAAGCAAACAAAACAGAGCATCAAAACATCAAAGATGGTAGGCTGGGTGTGTTTGTGTGAGGCACCAAGCAAGAAATCTAACAGCACTTGCACTTCTTGGTGTCTGCAAATTCTATCTTTCTCTTTTAGTTAAAAATGCCACACAGTCTGCAATGGTTGAAATTTGGTTGTGGTTGTTTAAGTGGATTGTCACATTATTTTAAAAACGAAAATCCATCACCAAATCTATTTCACTTGAGCTAAAATTAAGTTTGAACAGGGCCATAACCAAATTGTATGATAAAGTTTATTCATTCATTTCAATAATTCATTCATTAATAAAAATGATAAAGTTTAGACAGTACACAACTGCCACTGAGCTTTTATATCTTTTTTTAGACAAACTGCATATGCTTTAAGGCTTTTTTTTTTTTTTTTTTTAAATGTCTGCTAAAAATGTGTCTGGGTTTATCAATCTGGGTTTAACTAAGAAGTAACGTACAATTTACTATAGAAAGAGAAAGAAATTCGTTCTGCTGTGGTTGCTTTCCCAGCTCATGCACTTACAGTGCGGGAAAAGCGTTTTTTAAAAGCTTTTTAATCCGACGACCCCCAACAGATTGTTCACGTGAGACAGGCCCAGCCGCGAGGCCCATCCTCTCTTCTCTTAGCCCTCCTGCCAGACTAATTGTGTTTTATTGCTTGATCAATTGTTTGGGCTAGGTGAAGAGCACAATGACTGGGCTGGATTTGCATAATGAGAGCAGCCTGCTGGTAGTGGGCTGGGAAGATACAAAGGCAGCCAGTGTTGACAGCAAGCACAATCAATACTGGCAGGCTGATGGGGTGCACTTTGACAACCGGGTGAGGGGGTACTTTAAAAAAGAATGTACAAAAAAAAACTTTCCAGAGAGCAACGGAGAACAGAAGACAGGAAAAAACGAGGGGCCAGCAGCACCCCCACTTCACATGTCCTTGCTATAACTTCTAACTGCTATAACTGCCGGGAGATGAGCTGGTTGGGGGAAGAAAATGAGAGTGAGAAAAGGATGTGCTCCTGGGACTTTTCCCACTCATCGCCCCATCTACCTAACCTCAGTTTTGCTGGAGGAAATGTAGGTTGGCGGAGAAGCACCAAATGAGCCAAAACCCCTTTCAGGAACCTTGTCTCTGGCTGGCATGGTGCCAGCATTTTCCCCAGCTTTGCCTTCAAGCTCCACAATTACACCATGTCTCTAAACACTTGGGCTGTACAGACAGGGAGATGCCCATTAATGATGTGCCACCAGACACACACACCCAGCTACAGTCAACTTACAAATGCCAGAATTCACAAACTGTAATGACATGGGCCCTGCAGAAAAAATGCAGAACAGCCACCAAAGCAAAGTTTATATGGACCTTAAATGGAAGGGCAGGAAGCCAAAAACAGTTTAAGAGAAATTGTAAATAGGCAAGATGAAGCTGCTAATTAAACACATGTTCCTAGCAGCATAGCATGCTGTCCTCTTGCAGTCTGTTAAATATACAGATAAAGGTGTGGTACAGAACTTTAGTGAAGATCATGCTGAAACAAATGCACATACACACACCTTACTGTTTATATCAACACCACATAGTTTCTCTCATTTAAATTTTACTCCTCCCTGTAATTCTCACATGCCGTCCCATCCCAAAGTTATGTTCCATACTACCATCTAAAACCCCACCTAAAGCAACGTTTATTACATAGCAATCGAGAGTCAAATGAAACATCTGAATGACTATTTTGTATTTAAAATGCATTTTATTCTTATGAAGTTTAATGACAATTAAGTCATTTAAACTACTATTGAGATGAAGACAAAAGCTACACCATTAATGATTGCTTGCATATTTTTGCACGCAGGGAAGCAAAAACTGTCTTCCTCTCCTAGGAAAACAAATATATGTACAGTCATGAATAAGACTGTGTACACAAGGGCATGAAAATTATTTATCTCTCAAATAAACAGACAAGTGGCAGCTACTAATGTGAAAAGGGGGGGAAACGAATGGGCCGTCCAGAGAGCATCAGTTAATATGGAAGAGCTCAAAACACCTTTGCAACCGTCAATCATTGCAGAGTCGTACGTCAATTGGCTCCTCTGCCATTTTATTTGGGGGTAACTGGGGAAAAGCTGCTCTTGCCATGTATTTTAGAGTGATAACTCACAGCAGGGTACTCCGATGCAGGTGAGATGGTACACAACCCAAGTCTTTTTTAAATTACTATTTTGATATGCATTTCTCATTAGACAGTCACGTATGCTCATATACTCTGAACATGCTCTCACAGATTTGCCTTATTGTGGGCATATCTACAGTTTGGTGAAACATTAACTTATGGGTATAGATAAAGCGTCTAAAAGGTGAAAGGGAAAAATGTCACAGTCTCCTCTGCTATTTACTCTCCACCTACCTTTCTGGGTTTTAGCTTGTCTTGTTGGTCATACTGGGCAATCCCTTTGTAGCTAATTCCCAACCACCATGGAATTCCTTGCTTGTCCTGTGAAAGGCAAAGTATAAAGGGTTTTAAAAAGAAATTACTCTTTGGGGCAATTCACCACACCAATAGGTTAGCTGCATTATCAAAACAAACAGATCAAATGTGCATAGTATGGCTTGGCAGAAAAACATTTGAGCTCCTCGGTCAAATTTAATGAGCTTGATTAGTTTAACATAACACTTTCGCTTACTGATATCAGATGATGACGTACTACAAAAATAGGTTCAATAAAATGCCAGAGGCTAAATGTTAACATACCTTCACTTCATAAAAATGAACACCATATGAGGGCAAGGACTCTACTAACAGGAGATACCTGTGGACAATATGAGCATTCATTCGAAATGGGCAATCAGTCACGCACACATGTTTAGTCTGTAATATAATAAGACAATATTTAAGTCATCTACACATCATTTAGTATAGCTAGATTTGGTGATCAAACTGACGATGCCTCTCTGGTCTAAATATCTGTTGCAGTATATCCAATGATTGGGCACTTACTGTACGATGGACTTTCCTCGGGTGAGTCCTTTGAGGGTTTTGTAATGCTCAATGACTCTGTCTTCACTACGAGGCAGGAGGGGGAGAGAGCAAGAGTATGTATGAGAGAGAGAGAGAGATACATTACACTCAGCACATGCAAAATGAGCAGTAAATGAATGCTAGGCTGAACTATGAATGTGTCATTTGTAAAGACTGTACTCTTCAGACACGAGTTCAGTACATTCATCCATGAAATGCCATCTGGCCAACTGTCCTGTCAAACATCCACCCTCTGTCCAGTATATACTCTAATTACACACACACACACACACACACACACACACACACACACACACACACACCAGCTTTGCCTGCACAGCTGTTTCTCCACACATACCCACACAGGTGTTCCTCAACACCCATTCCCCTATAAGCAGATATGATTCAGAACGAGGTAAACGCACTTGAACTAGTATAAAATTAGAATGGCATCACAAGGTACTATTCTAAATAACTTCTACATCTAGCAACTAACCAGGACCACTTGGTTCATGCAGCTCCTAAGCTCACTGCATCTGGCTGCACTAAAGAAACTTCTATCACGGAAGCCTGCAGTTTTGCACTTCTAGACTACAATTAAACACATTGGAAATAGTAATTACAGGGGTGCTGGAGCAAAATGTAAGGCGGTTTGAGACTAAACCTGTTGGCAGAGGTTTAAATTACTTCACGGTGCTTTAAATGCTGGCGAGTTTCTCACCAATAAGACAGGGATGGGTGCTCCTTTAAAACGGCTGTGGGAAACACGGGGAGCTTTTTCAATTCTGCTGTTGCACTTTCATCGCTGTAAAAAAAATAGAAGAAACATTATGTATTAACTGGAAAACAGATCATGAAATCCATCCAAACTGTTTGAACAGAGCAGACAGAAATAAATGCTCTAAAAGCACTTCCTGCCAAACACTGGTAGCACCTAACAGAAACGTTATGCATATTTGTTCCAAGGGGGTTGGTTGGTGTTTCCAGATCCCATTCCTCTAGCCCTTCCAGAGCCCAACAAGCAGGTTACTACAGAATCTGTGTTTCAAACGAACCATAGGCAAATTTTCATACATTGCATATGGTATAAATAGGAAGAGTGGGCCAATGAACATGGCACTGTGAAGGACAATGGCTTTGTCTATCACTCAAAACATGTGCAGTGCAAAGTGCCTTGTGATCATAATGCCAAGGAGAGAAGTGCTGCTTGGCAGGGTGCTGTACTACTGAACTTACACTAAAGCCATTCAAGAGGTTTAAGTCAGCTCGATGGCGCTGAGATCTAGTGACACGGCTTACACGTTCTCCAACTGTGTGGGAATGTTTCAGGTTTTGAATTTATCCAAAAACCTAAACAAGCAGAAAGTAGTAACTACACCCATTTCAAGCTGGATATGAACAAATTTGTAAACTGTTCATAGGAGCATTACTATAATAATAAAAAAGCAGAATCACTGAAAATGCAGCTAGTTCGGAAAACGATTGAATAGCCGAGTTTGTGAAAATCCGAGAATATCAGCAATCTTTCTAATGTAAACCTTTAACTAAAGGGTGTCCCAAAAGTCCCCATACAGAGTAAAAATGGGAAATTGTAACTAAATACATCTTTATTTACAAAATATTCATTACAGAATATTCTGTGTGTTAGCATAGTAAAAATATCAAATATAAATATAATATGAGGTTGTTCATTTTTCCTATGAATGGAGACTTTGGGGACACCCTGTAAACTAATGCTAATACTAATGCGATACTTCCTTGCTAGCCACACAAGACTGATAACTGATAACACTGCTAGCATGAACTGGAGCTCTTCTGTAAGCAGTTTAAAGCAACACAGCAGTCTAACGGTTCGCTGATTCACGGTTGATGTTTGATGGCGTTAATTTGGCTGCTCTGCTGGGTGGTTTGATCATGTGGTAACGTACAGAGCTGTTCTGCTCTCGCCGCAATGCCCAGTCAGCAGTCTGGAATTCATTATGATGTCTGTACTATCAAACAGTTGGCTACAGGAGGCAACGTGTCAGAGAGGCACACTAACGTGTCAGCTATTTCACTGGAGACTGAACCACCTCCCGCAGAGAGGGAAAAGAACATAAAAAGGTAATTTTCATACAACTGCCATGTCGACGTGCCTTCTAATAGGTCATTAATAATCAGGCTGGTATGTAGACTGAAATTAAAAGCTCTCGGTTTTACACCCAAATTACATGAGCAAAACTAGCCTATTAAGCAAGGCGGGTAATCTGTTAAATAACATCAGCTAGAGTCAAAATCGCAAAATAGTTACGTAATACAGCACAATTTTTAATGCGATGTCTTTCATATTTGGTTAGCGTGTGCGTTCACTGCATGTGTGTTTGGATCACAATAATCAATAGGGATGGAAAACTAGTCTTATTGGGCAATATAATTCATACTGTATATTGGAACTAATTTAAAAAATAATTCTCAGGTTGGATGGACATCCAGGTATTTTGTCGTGTAAATTGACTAAAATCTTGGCTAAACTAGCATCGGTTATTTATTCCTCTCTAACTCAGACTTTGTATTAGCCATCCGCCAACAATAAAAGTCTCTCTCTCGGTACATGCATGCATGCATTTGGTTTCGATTACACGCAAACGGTGCTGAGAGATGTCTACCAGACAGACAGTCTATTCCAGGAGAGGGTGGGGTAACAAAGCTATTTTTAAATCCATACAAACATTGTGTTAAATGCTATATTACATAAATTATCAGCACATTCCTCATCAGCACTGGCCATGCGCAGTGTAGCGCAAGCTATGTCTCACATCAAACCAGGATATTACTGACTTATGCCTGCCTTATGCGCCAGCTGACTTTATTAAGTGACACCCCTTATGGATACATAACTAACCTGTCTGACGCCCAAGTGTCTTCCAGGGAACCGTATCTTTACTCCCTCATGCTTTATAGTCACTCAGGCTTCAAAACAGAGGTGGAGGTAGGAAGGAAGGAAGGGGGCCTAATCTCATGGCATGCTGATGTCTACTGCTTGTGCTTAATGGAGAGAATCTGGGATCTTCAGTCAAATACAAGCTATTATCTCAAGCAGAGATAGAAGACATTCATGAACAGCCTAGTGGCACAAAATGGTGTTGGTTTGTAATATGAAGGCTATGAATTCTTCAATACAATAGCTAAAAACACAAGCAGCCAATAAACTGTCGAAATATAGAGGACCCTTCAGAACCAATGATGAAAAGGATGAATGAATAAAAGGGTTTTTCAAACTACAGATTTATTTGATTCTCGTGGCTGCCACGGTTCTAAAATCACTTGTTAAATGCCACTTCTAAATGCCACTTCTACCAACAGGTTGTTTGGCAATGTTGCATGAAAAATACAGGGCCTGAACTTCACCATTTATCAATAAAACAGCAACTGGTATTGTGTGTTGTGGTCAGAAGAAACCAACAACATGACTTTATGGTCATGTACACTGTCAGTATGTTTGGTGACAAAAGTGACTGCATACAAGCAAAAGCATCGGATACCCATTCTAAAATATGTTTTAAGGCTGTTTTGCGGCTGGCGATCCCGGTGGTTATGCTTGTAAAGACTGATGGCATCCTGAATTCTGCCAAGTGCCAGGATATTTCACTCTAAAACCTTTGCCAAGAGGTTCGGATTTGGCCATAATAGAGCTTTTTTTTGTTTAAAGAAATACACACAACAAGATTCTTTAATGCCCAGCTTAATTTCTGGATTTGAACCCTACAGAAAACCTGAAGGAAGTCTAAATGCTAAATAAGTGGCATGGAGGGGGGGTATCTCCCCTTTAAGCAGACATCACAATAAGTGACTGTTCTCTCCAAGGTAAGCTGCAGAAAATATAACCTGTAAGAACGCCAATCATTTTTTACGCTGGTGTTTGGCCTAAAGTGAATTACTTAAAATTACTTGTGATTGAGGGCGGCACGGTGGTGCAGTGGATAGCGCTGTCGCCTCACAGCAAGAAGGACCCGGGTTCGACCCCCGGGTGGGGCGACCTGGGAAATTTCTGTGTGGAGTTTGCATGTTCTCCCCGTGTTGGCGTGGGTTTCCTCCGGG
>JANCOA010000019.1:3961848-3974067 GCA_024363135.1 Leptodoras oyakawai | reverse complement strand
AATGTAAATAGTCATGAAAATAAAGAAAACGCATTGAATGAGAAGGTGTGTCCAAACTTTTGGCCTGTACTGTACATTTGTGCAAAAAAGCATTTTTAACATTATTTTTGACAATCTGTTGTGACGCCTTCGCCTGGCGCATTCATGTATAAACTGACCCGTGCTTATGATAAATCCCAAATTGTTATCTTTATATGCAGTTGCATTCAATCATCATTTAAGTGATAATTAAATAATCTATTTAATTTCATTGAATAAAACACACATTATGGTTTTATCCATAATTTTTTATCATTTTGGACAATGGTTGTCTAAAGCAGTAATAGTCTAAAGTATAGTATGTGCTTGAGATGTGCTTTTAGTACACACTGAAAGCATTTTCATGTTTTCCTCGTGTACTGAAACTGAAACTGTTCTGTCTGTTTATATGAAATTGAAATGTACATTTTGTGCAGGGCATATGCTTTTGCCTGAATGAACCGTGTCAGGTTTTAAGTGGAATGTTTGGTAACAATTATGGTAATTGTACCTGGAGGTGGGAATTTTATATGGTAGGTTAATTAACTGCAGTAATGCCTTACCAGTCAAAACCACTTCAGCATTTAATGTGTGCCAGTGCAGGTTTTAATTTTAAGTTATCCAACACATGAATAAACCAGAAGATGTGTCAGTCTTTATACCCCCTCGCAAATCAAATAATTGTATGACTTTCACGCTGTAACCAGCAGCGCCATTTGGATCAATGTTTGCATGGTGTAATACTAATTCCTGTCATTACTAGAGCCGAGTAAAACTTCACCAACATTTTTAATGTGCTAGTTTAATCAACTAATATCGAGCATCCATGCATTTGACGCTCATCTATAATCCGTGAGCGCACACAGCCGTATTGACATTCATTGCTGGTGCTTTTCGATGTGCTCATGGAGTGGATTACAATGCTTTGGTTTTGCACACTGAGCAAGTCACACACTGCTCTCTAACACAGTCATTGGTCAATAATTCAATGAGCGAGGTCTATTATCCAATTAAACACATTATCAGTGGAGGACTTCCCTCCTGTTGACCCAAGCAAAAAAAATTATTAAAGCCGTTTACAGTGTGTGCACTAAAGGAGTGCACATGATTTGTACTAAGATGACTTTAGCCCACTAAAATGCCATCTGAAACACCTGGTATAACAACATTTAACAAAACACATACAAGTCTATAGAGATACGCTTCTCTGCTGAGTTACATGATCGCCTGTTCGATGAAATCTCATGGTGAACGATCTCATACTGTATCTTTCTTAGAGATTGGCGGTTTGTGCATATGCAGAATAGAAAATCCTAGTCAAGTAAATATTCTCTGCTTTGTTATGCATGTAAGTGCTGTAAGGAGTACATACTTCAGTGCTCTCTGTAAAATGAGAGCTTAATTAGGGCTACTAATCTGGATGAGTAGCTGCAATGGGGTCTGGGGTCACATTCTAGGAGAAGATGATCTCCTTATAAGGGCCTTACACATCTCGACATAAGACAAAATATTAACATGCTGTAGTACCGTAGAAGCACTTTCAGAAAAGTTTCAGAACAAGCTAGAAATATAATATAAAAAATAAATAAATAACATTGTGCCATTATGATATAAGGCTGTTCTTTGTTCTGAGTGTGGTGGTCTGGGATCCTGTGAATTGAGCAGTGGAAAATGTTTCCCATAAACCTCATCACACAATTACTATTGTTTAAAAGAAATTGTCATAATTAGAATATAGTAACATATTTCCTAAATGATTATTCCTAAATTATTATTATTATTCATATAATAGTTTTGTTTAATACAAAACTTTCATAGTCGTCTTAGACCACCATGCATTGTGCTGCTAGTTAATGAGATATTTTCTGCATTGAGAGTGCCTGGTGAGTATTACACTGCTCAGACGTTTTGATCATACATCATCTCATTCATTCATTATCTTATCTATGCTTATTCCTATTTCACGGGAGAGCCGGTGCCTAGCCGGCAGCTTAGGGAGCAAGGCAGGAACAACCCTAGACAGGGCTCCAATCCATCGTAGGGCACACACACACATGCTCACACTCACTCAGGCCACTTTAGAGACACCAATCAACCTAATGTGCATGTCTTTGGACTGTGGGAGGAAACCCGCGGGAGGAGGTACCCAGAGTAAACCCACGTGGACACAGGGAGGACATGCAGACTCCACACAGAAAGGACTCAGACCGCCCCACCTGGGGATCGAACCCGGGACCTTCTTGCTGTGAGGCGAAGGTGCTACCCACAGAGCCTCCATGTCACCCTATTATTATTATTATTATTATTATTATTATTATTATTATTATTATTATTATATTTTTATAACAATTTCTGGGCATGGTATAGAACTGACACAAATGGAGAAATAAAGAGAAGGACACTACCTGCTTTTCTAAAGCTAGAAATATATGATAAACAAACAAATAAATAAATGAATAAATGATGTTGTGCTATTATGATATATGGCAGTTCCTTGTTCTGAGTGGTGCAGTATTTGGTGTAAAGGTCAGACGCCCTTTGAATTGAGCACTTACATACACACACACACACACACAAACATGAATGGTGCTGATGGTAATGTCACTGCTTTGCTGCAATCACACTCACATTTTCTTCAGGAAATGCACCTCTCTAGTTAGAATATGGTAACATATTGGCCAGTTTTTCTAAAGCAGATGATGATGATGATTTTATTATTATTATTGTTGTTATTTCTTTTTATTATTATTATCACAGTAATATACCAGAATAATTATGAGACCTAAACTGACAATTTTTTAATATGGCATGGAACTCACACAAATGGACAAACATGGAGAAGGACAGCACTTGCCTTCCTGTGGATACTGTATAAGTTGCCATCTTGCAGATTTGTACACTGCATAAAAGCAGAGAGACAGATTATGCCTCTAATGAGAAGGTGGTAAATGTCCATGATAAGCTCTGCTTTCACAGGATTCGCCCATGCAGAAAACCCTTAATATTCTAGATTCAATCCGTGTACAAAATGAATATTTATTACCTTGCTGAGAGAGAAACTGTATTAAATCTTACACAAATAATTAATGTTTCTAGTAATAGTTTGAGCTACTGTGTAGGACCACATTGTTCCCGGCATTTTGCTGCATCATTTATACATAACACAAAACATTACACGTGTTTCTTAAAATGCACAATCACAAATCTTTATGATAATATTATGGACCCTTATTATTACACTTTTTGATGTTAATCTAATGCAATTGCTGGTTTGCCTTTATATAAAGAAAAAAAAAAGCTCAACCAAAGATCCAAATCGAACTAAAAATTTTATTTTGTCATTCACAGTCTGTGAAGTTAATCTATAATTATGAAGTTGTGCTAAAAAAGAAATTATATGGATCATGTCCGTAAAATAAAAAAGAAATCATTTTCTATCATAATCTAAACCTTTGATGACAGATGACACTTGGAAGCCATACAGCCAAGGAAATAGCATAATCCTGAGTCCTCAAGCTATTAAAATTCTTCAACTTTTAAATATATATATAAAAAAATCCATTTCTGTCACAAAGCTGAGTGGGCCAAGGATTTTCTTTAACCTCCTTTATGCACCCAAGACCTGAGGGTGAATTCATAAAAGTGCAGGCTGTCGGACAATTTGTCTTTTGACAGGAGGGACTGGTGGAACCACTGGAGGCTGGTCATCTGTGAGCGGCAGTGCCCAGGCCTGGGGCGGTACCTATGGGGCGGGCATTGAGCATACACAGGGTTATTTGGCTGGCTCTTACCTGGGTTTGGGCTGCTGAGGTGGACAGCGCTCAAGAGAGCCAGAGATCGGGCTGCCATCTGGCCCTGAAGAGGGAATTGGGTTGGTGTGTCAGATGAGAGCAGCCCGGGCCGCTGGTGAACAGATGTTCCAGGTTGAGTGTGCTCTGCACACTGTGTCTAGAGGGACCATGCGTCCATCAGTAGCTAGAGAGCAGCATAGCACTGACCTTGAATGAGGATAATGTGCCAATGGCTGTTTGCTAATGTTGGAAAAACACACCTTCACACAGACTCTCAGAGGGTTTCTGAACATGATTGACACTGTGTTTGAGCAGGAGAGGAGCTTGGTGTCACATTGTCCCATCTTAAATTTACAGTTTGTATCCAGTTTTACATATTTTGAAGACTGTTGCTTGAGACTCATCATTGATTGACTCCCAACAACTATTTGGTATATTGTGATAAAAGAATCCTACAAAAGCTTTTCTTTGCTTTCATTTCTGTCTACAGTATAAATCTTGTTTTCCATTGAGTTGGTGCGTATTATTGACACATGGCTCAGGGGATAAGATGGAAAACATTCTTCCTTCTATATCACCCAAGAATTCTCTAATCAATAAATGTTTAACCAGCCAATTATACGTCATTAATTTCACACCCTGCAGGTATAATAACCTCCCAGAAAACTACATGCTATGGGAAATTTATCTATCGGAAAATGTCAAGGCAGACAATTAAGTTCTCAAGTGGGATGTAAAAATCGACAACACGTCCAGGGAAGGACATAAGACAGAGCCCGTGAAATCCAAGGACTAATCATGTGGCTGGCTGTAGCTGTCCTACAGGACTGATCCTGCACAAACAGAAGAGCCGCACTCATTTTGAAGCAGAGCAAAAGTGTTAAGTGCTGCCTTTAATTAGTTGAGATCATCACTCAAACAGACAAAACACTGACGCTACGTGACTCTTTCATCATTTTACGTCTACTTAGAAGAACGTATGATGAATTGGGTTCACAAAGATATTAAAGCTCCACCAGATTAGGCTCGGATTTGCTCGCCAACAAGCAGGGTGACGTCTTAGTCATGTCATTTGCGTCCATGACAGTTTGACATTACCTCTGTCCTACTGAGAGACGAAACATTCATGACAATTCAGTCTCTTCCTCAACATCTATGTAATTTATTCAACAAGTTAACTCCTGTTTCCCGCTGACCATAGCTAACCTTACATGAACTTTACATCATGTTTACTGCCATCATATGTATTATTTATGTTTCATAGCAACATCATTATCAGACACTAAATCAGGTACTGGAATGATTTCAGGTATATTCCAGAGCATTATGTTTCACAATGCATTTACACTGAAATGCTTTTCACTGAAGTTTTGTTCAAAGAACACATTCACCAGCATATTGATAGTTTTGTAAGTAGTTACAGTAAAAAAAACATGACAGTATAAATACGTTGCTGGTTAATTGGCTAATTAGAGGTTAGTTTGTGAGCTATTAGATACATTATTAATGTTCTACCCATGACATGACATAGAACTTAGGGCACAAAAGCAAATCTGTTGACAGATTCTGACTTAATTTCATGAATTTCTAAAACAATTTGCTACTTGCAGCTTTTTCTTTATGATAAAAATGAGGCAAGGCTGCAGTGCATTCATACCGATGGAATTCATGAAGACAGAGACAACAAACCTGAGAACAGTAAATAACTGCACCTGTGAGAAACGTCTGCGATGACTTTAGTCAAAGTTGTGTTGATCCCTAGCTACCTTGCAAAGTAGTTCATTTTTATTATACTGTAGCAGGGGTTATAATGAAGCATACATTGTTTTTATTCTTTTGAAACTGTAATATCCTGCTGCCCCCTGTGGTCTTATATAGCAACAGAACGTTTTTCCGAAATATTTTATGCATATTTTTTTTCCCTCTTTGGCTACTTGCTAGTTGCAATTTCACTGTTGTGGATTATTATCACTATTTAACCTGTAGTAAATACATCCTGTTTTTTTTTCACAGGTAAACTGATATTAACAGAGTTCAGTTCTCAGTCCTACTGATTACACTGACTACACTGTCACTGTCACATACTGTACAATGTATTATTTAGATATACAAAGTCTTAGAGTTCTTCATTATTTCCTAATGGTACCTTTCCAACAAATAAATTTAATGTTACACTGTTTAAGACTTCTGCATCGTACTGGACAGTAATTTTTACAGGACAGTGAGTTTTACTGAGTGAATCTGCCACAGCTATTCTGGAGACTTTGACTGTCACACTTCTTTATTTTTGGTCTGTTATGTTGTTTTTGTTACTGACATACAACCATTTTTGTGTAACATTTACATTTTTGTCGCAAAAATAACATATCATGGAAACTTTATGGATTCTATGCTACCTTTATAAAGCAGTTAGTGCTGATCCACTAATATGATTGGTTCCAGCAGTGTTCCAAGAGTGTCTATATTTCCTAGAACTGCACTGGGATGTTTGACTGCATGGAACACTCTGCTTGTTTGTGTATTTCCCATGTCTTAGTTCGAAACCGTTATTACAGCAGTGTCAGTGAGATCATGGCACTCAACCTGCCAGCTCGTGCACATGGCCAAATCACAGCCGTTCCTGTATTCAGTGTAACTGCATTCACACATTCTTTGTATAAGATCTGGTTTAGCTTCAGCTTTAAGAAATGACACTGAAGCCCTTATATTTTGTAACTATTAAATAAATGGACCCAGAATTCTCACTGTGCATTGGCCTGGGTGGCAGTACCCTGTGCATTGAGCAGGGTACTGCCACGCCATTTGTAATAGGCATGTATCCCCTGTACATATTCCATGATTCTGTCATGCCATCCGGGTTCTGTTCTGAAATAAGATCGAATTCAGGCATTCGGGACAGCATATCTATTTCTAGGAGTCAATATTTGAACAGCTTCACCATCTATAAAAACCGAACATCTGTTAGGGCATGCGTTATTTTTTTTTTTTAATAACCGAACAGAGATCACCAGGCACAATACAGTTAAGCAGATGTCGTTTTAAAATGGCAGATGGAACAATGAGTGGAGGATTGGAGATTTTAAACAGCTTCGCTAAAAGGTCAGATCAATTAAGGAGCCATTCGTTTGTTCCCATAAGACAATTAACGCCTGTGGAAAAAGTTTCTGGAGGGCACAAAAAAATCACCACACTACCGAAAATGCAAGACAGGGACTGAGGGTGGAGAAAACCCAGGTGGATAAATGTATTGTTGAAAACGGTTATTGTAACTGTATTAATGTGCAAGGGAAATAATGAGAAGGAGAGATACTTCTTAGGAAGCTTTAAAACACTTCTGCTCTTACCTATGACTTTCAGTCACTTTTATAGTTACCTGTTCTTTAATAATAGCCTAAATTGTGCAAAAATTACTTCAGCTGTCATATATTTTAATGAATTGGTATTAAAATCTGATCTAAGACTGTACAAGAAGAGTTTTTTCATCATTGCCATCCAGCCTATATTTTGAACCCAGAGGATCCCTCAGGGTTTCTTTTATCGTACAATTCCAAAAAAAAAAAGAGTGAAAGAAACAAAAGAATTCTGCTTCTCCCAATAATCGCAGCCCTGTGGACCAACTGCTTTAAGTTTCCACTGCTCGAACACAACTGACTCATTAAGGGCTTGTTAATAAGCCACTGAGGTTAATTAGGTATGTTAGATCACACAAAACAGAGAACTATAAAGTGAATCTGTTCTCTGGGATAGAAATTGAGAATCATGCTCGACACCACAATCTGTCAGCAGTCAAACCACAAGAGGGCAACGTTTGCACTGCTTGTGCCTCTGCTCTGTCCCTGGGCCCTCTCATTTCCATTTGTGTTGTGCATTTGCATGTGAGGATTAAAAACAGTTTAGTTTGTTCATGTACATTTAAAACATGCAAACGATGCGTTCCAGAAACGGCGATAAAGCTGCTTCCTTCTCTCTGTGTCACACTGAATCTGTCTCTTGTCTCGGGGCATATCTGTGTAATAATCTCAATGCTGCACATGACTACCACAGACAGATGCCTTTATCTTTTCTCATGCGCAACCGACATGTTTTAATACTTATATGTAAAACTTTGTAAATGTTTCCATGCACCAGTCTACAAAGTAAGCTTTGTTTTGTCAAAACACACATTCTGCCCATTTTGCCATGCGTTTGAGACTCCTTTTCTTGTTCAACGCTTTCATTATTTAGGAGTTAAGCATCTGCAGTTTTGCTCGGCTGACTTCTGCAATAAACACATTTTCTACCCGCAAACAGAATTATTCATGGGACGCAAACATAAACACAGGAACGACAATTCATTGCAGTCTCTACACTGAACTGTATTTTGTATTAAACAAGAATGAATTCATCTTGAGCTTTGACATTTCATTGAACCAGAGCCAACAAACTGTAACTAAACAGCATGCTGATATTCCCATATATCCAGTGTAACATGGAACACACGCCTTTGTTGTACAGCACATTTGTAAGAAGGATAATTACTAAGCGAAAAAGTGAAGGCCTACATACATGTAGCTATGTATCTGGTGATTTTGAACTTCATAATTCTTATTGCATCATTTATACTAAAGGGGATTTTTTAAAATAAAATCTGAAAGGTTCTGTTTTTTAGTTTTTCTTCTATTCCTAAATTATACCAATAGCAAATTCTTTCAATTTCAATTCTGTAAATTCCATACGGATCTTTTATCTTTCGAGACGAGTGCCTAGCAGGAAATGAATAATCAATGTCTAAGTAAGTTTCGCTGCTTATCTGTTATGAGGCCATAAACTCACCGATCGCGAACATGCATGAAATATGCTGCAACGATTTACTCATTTCCAACTTTTGATAAAATCCTTTCAGTCGTCATGTCTGTACTCAGTCTTAGACACATGAGTGGGTGAGAGAAAATGGCTTCTTTGTGTGGTAACCCTTTTAAAGCTTAATGTCTGCCTCTGATGCAGAACACAGCTCCTTTCCATGTGTACAGTGGATATAACAATTCTACACAACACCTTTATTTCGATGTAGCAACAAAATGAATAAATAGGAAAATAAGTAGAAACATTTTAGGGATGAAAAGAACAAAACAAATGACAATATAACAAAAATCTGGTTGCTCATCCCTTACCTAATACAGCACACAGTTTTTTTAAGGTAAGCCTTATCTTGATTTGTCAATTTTATTCAAATCTTCCCTGAAAAATCCACCAGATCTATCAAATGGTGAGGGTAGCTCTTGTGCACAGCCGTCTTGAAGTCCTTCCACAGGTTTCTGATAGGATATGGATCTGGGTTGGCCGTTCTGAAATGTTTATCTTCTTTGTCTGAAGCCATTTCTGAAGCTGTTAACTTACTTTGAGCTGTTATTGTGCTGAAACGTGAAATTGTTCTTCATCTTCGTCTAACAGAGGCCAGCAGTTTTTGTGCCAGAAAATGATTATTTGGAGCCCATCCACGATTCTCTCTATCTTGACTAGATCCCCAAGATAAGCAGCCCCGCAGCATGATGCTACCACCACCATCTTTCACTTATGTTGTTCTTAGTGGGTGATAAGCTATTTTGTTTTGTGCCAAAAATTTGAAATTATGGCCAAAATGTCAAACCTTGTCCAAGCAGAGCACATTTAAATGGCCTGGGTGGAATTGAGTGGGGTTTTTGTTTGATTTTGTGAGAAAGGGAGATAGCCACCGCATAGCCAGACAAATAAAGAAAACGATGTTGGACATGTTTACAGTTTGCAGTACTTTCCATATATTTCTGCAGCCCCTTTAATGTTGCTGTAGGTCTCTTGGCAGCCTCTCTGATAAGTTTTGTTCTTGTCCTTTTGTCAGTTTTGGACAGATGTCACTATGATGCACCATTTTCTCCACTTGATTGTTGGTGATGGCCTTCGCAGGGTTCCATGATACATGTAATGATTTAGATGTTTTTTCATACCCCTGTCCTGATCAAACACCTTTCAACAACGCCATCCAGAACATGCTTTGTAAGCTCTTTGTAGACCATCACATCAGCAGTTACAAGAAAGCAAGAATGTCAAGAAAATCCTGCAGAAACCTCTTTTTTTGGCATTAACCAGAATCACTTCCTTAATGACAGATGTATACATTACTTTTGAGGTTGAGCTGATGGACTCATGAGCTTGAATATAATTATTTAATTCTGAGCTCAGAGATCACATGATAATAGGGCGTGCACACTTACGTTTATGTGTGTTCAAACATTTCTATTCGTTTTCACTTGAATTTTATAGGTGGCTTTATCGCATTAAGGGTGGAAAAGCATTTGACGTGATATAACGCTATGGTTTCATTTTTGACATCACGAATACCTGCGATTTTAGCAGGAGAGTGTGGACGTTTTATATCCACCGTAACTCATGTAGCACCGAGTAGCTCATGATCTAGTGTCGGAATTAATTAGATCATTTGTATGGAGTGCAGAAAGGCAGGCCAGGCGGTGGTTCAGAGTCCTGCTGTTTGCATTGTCCTTGAGGAAGTCTCGTCCAGATGTTCAAAGGGACTGGAGCATGACCCCTGACTTGGGCCTAATTATCACTTGAATGACAACATGCTGTAGATCAATAGTTCTCAGGTACAGTTGGAAGGTAGTGAACAAAGACTCACCTTGGGTTGCAGTGGGAGAAACACACGCTAATATAATTAGCAGAAAATATTCATATGACAGAAAAAAAATCATGCGGTGTACGTTATAAGCACATATGTATAATAGTTGCTCTGAATAGACGTTTGTAGTATCGGCAAAGAACATTAAACAGAAAGCACACTTGATGCAACCATGTTTCAAATGTCAATAAAGTATAGATCTTATCAAATATTTTATAATGTCTGTTATTAGACATGTCTGCATGCACTCATAGAGATTTCTATCTAACCTCTTTAGACTCATTCTGATTTTTAAGGACATGAAATTTTTAAGGATTATGATAATCTCACACAGTGTGTAGCATTCATAATTTTTCTTCTGACCCTTCTTCAGAGGATTTGTGTTTCCCTTTCCCTTTTCTCTCTCCTCCACATGCCAGCAAAAAAAAAAACAAAAACCCTCAGCTCAAACTGAGCGAATAGCAGTTTGGCTGAAGTGTCGCTCTCTGTGCAATCCCAAATCATAAACTCAGTGTGTGTGAGGCACTCAGCCCATGGCTGCTGATTTCACAAAGTAAGATAAAGAGATGAGGGGAAGAGAGAGAGAGACAGGATATGAAATTCAAGCAATTGTTATAATGAAACGCAGGCTCCTGTTGGCCATTACCTCTGCGATGAAATAATCTATATGACAGAATAGCCCTTAAATGAGCGGAGAGGAATGTTTATGTGTGGATGGCTGTTAGAGCAGAGTGAGAGAGAGATTGAGTAATACAATGCATTCCCTAAGCAAGAATGAGCCTGTATTGGCCATCATTAAGCTAGCTGAATGAGGCCATTGGCCAGATAATTAAGATATCCACGAGTGCATAAGCAATATTGCACCATAACTAACATCGAGTGCTGATTTGCCATATCAAGCTACTCTGTTTCTTCCATGACCATTATTTCATTCTGGATTGGAAAGATGAGGAGATTGCAGAGATAGGAGAATTAAAATCTAGACAGAAATTTATACTGAATGTATACTGTACCTGTAATTGCTTACCTGTTATTACTATATAACTATGCTTTTTAGATCTGAATATAAGCTACATTGTACTAGGAACAACTATGTTTTATCATACCCATAACATCATTAAGTTTAACATGCATTACTGAAATTAATGACGATTCTGTACAGCAACGTGTTATATACGGACAACTTCACCTTTTTTTCTGTATACCAAAAGAAATGGCATCAATTTACAATGCATTAAGTAAAATATTGATAGTAGCAAACGCTATTTGTCTCTTCAGGGTGCAAATTGCGCGGCTAGTGGCCACAGCCCTTTCTAACACTCCATTAACTGGACTTATTAACAACCAGCCTGCTTACCTATGCATAATCACACACAATTTAAGATTAGAGTACATAAAAGGAATATTCCAGTCAATATTTTAGGGGCTGCAGAAAGAGTCTTGCCAAGCTCTCATCTGCCTGGAGCTGTAGTATTACTGCAAATGTAGATGTATGTGTGAGTGAGGATATGTATACATTGGGGACCAACTGTCACTTTGCAAATAAAATAACATATTTGTTGAATATGTTTAATATTTTTGTTATATATTTATTAAACATTTGCATTTTATATAAACCTGTACCAGGACACCATTATATGTAATATACCAACCTATATGTCACACACACACACACACATATATATGTTGGACAATGAAACTGAAACATCTGTCATTTTAGACCACAATTATTTATTAGTATGGTGTAGGGCCTCCTTGTGC
>JANCOA010000019.1:3920040-3931322 GCA_024363135.1 Leptodoras oyakawai | reverse complement strand
GGTACTCCGGTTTCCTCCCACAGCCCAAAGACATGCACGTTAGGTTGATTGGTGTCTCTAAAGTGGCCCTAGTGTGTTCGTGTGTGTGTGTCTAGAGTTGTTCCTGCCTTGTGCCCTAAGCTGCCGGCTAGGCATCGGCTCCCCCGTGACCCTGAAAGGGAATAAGCGGTTAAGAAAATGAATGAAGGATATTTATTTTATGCATTCTGCATTAGTGAGTCAGTACACAAACATTTCTAAGCATTACTTCTCCAAAAAAATATAATGTTATAGAAATATAATGTTACAGAAAAACGGTTGACAGATATAAAAAAATAAAAAATGAAGGCTGCTGGGTTTTGCATATGCAAAAAAAAGCAAGACTCCAGAAGACCTGTGGCAGATTCCAGTAAGCTCAGTAAAATGTAACAGCTAATTTCCTTACAAAACTGCAAAACTGATATAACATTATGACCACCTTCTCTACACGCATTGTCTATTTCCTGTGTGTTGTACTGGTGTGAGTGGATCAGACACAGCAGTGCTGCTGGAGTTTTTAAACCCCTCAGTGTCACTGCTGGATGTAAAATAGTCCACCAACCAAAAATGTCCAGTCACCAGCATCCTGTGAGCACTGATGAAGGATTAGAAGATGACTAAAACAAACTGTGCAACAACAGATGAGCTACAGTCTCTGACTTTACATCTACAGGGTGGAGCAATATGGTGGATGTGTGTCATAGAGTGCACAGAAAGTGAACACAGTGTTTAAAAACTCCAGCAGCACTGCTGTGTCTGATCCATTCACACCAGTACAACACACACTAACACACCACCACCACATCAGTCCTGTGGGGGTCCTGACCATTAGAGAACAGAGTAAAGGGGAATAACAGAGTGTGTAGAGAAACAGATGGACTACAGTCTGTAATTGTAGAACTGCAGTGCAGCTATGTGGTAAGAGGAACAGCAGTGTGGTATGTTACAGGCCCAAAAAACTCAAAAACAACCAACTAAAAATCAATAATGAAGCCCACGTTCATAAATCATTATAACTGTGCTTAGAACTGTCTACAGGTCACTAATGATTTCTTGCATTTTATAAACTCTACTAATGCCTCATAAAGCTCTAATAATGTGTTTTAAGTAATTCCTTGCTAACTTGTAATCATGTTGTAATGCAAGTGCAACTATTCATTATAATGCCATATGGTGAAACTAACATATGCTTAATTATAAAGCAACTATCATAGTTATTAACTGCTATAAAAACTATTATAACCACGTAAGTAAACAAATCAGTCTGTGGGTGTTTACAAAAATGACAAGGACAAACATATGTTGCTCCCAGCATCTGTTACTCACTACATGTGTGTTTCCTTGGCATTTTTTGGAGGTTTTAGTATAATTCATCATCGACTCTAGCATGTGTTTTTATTTTGCCATTAAAGTTTACAAAGTACAATAATGTGTCTGTGTGTTTCTCTGGAATGAAGTATTCCCATGTGGCTAATATTAGAAATAATCTTCTGAAAAATTAACAGTGTCAATATAACGAGGAATAATCAAACAAATCCATTTTACTTGTTAAGTACAAACCCCAGTTCCAGAAAAGTTGGAACACTTTCTGAAAATGCAATAAAAACTGAAATTTGTTAATTCACTTGAAGCTTTATGTAACAGACAAAAGGTCAAAGAAAATATTTGCAGTGTTTTCAATGATGAACTTAATTCTATTTGTTAAATATAAACAAATTTAGAAATTGATGCCTACAGCACACTCAAAAAAAGTTGGGACAGAGGCATAACCACCATTAACTTTCATTAACCACCATTTCTTTTAATTATACTTTATATTTTATACTTTATATTTCAATTGTATAGGAATTGAAGACAATGATTGTTTGACAAGATTTTTGCACAGTCTTGCTGTGTATAGGACTTGAGCTGCTCGACAGTCCATGGTCACTGTTTTCTGATTCTCCTCTTCGTGATGCGCCGGACATTTTCAGTAGGAGACAGATCTGGACTGCAGGCAGGCCTGTCAAGCCACACTGGTGTAACTCAGTACAAAATGAGGCCTGGCATTGTCCTGCTGAAACAGACATGGAGTTCCTGGGAAAAGACATTGTCCTGCTGATTGCAGGTTTTTGCAATTTTTCATTGGTAAGAGTCTGGATGGTCTTTTTCATGTTTGGCACATAGAATCCAATGTCCATTTTTTCCAAATACAAGCTCAACCATGGCCTCGTCTTTCCACTGTCTTTTGGTCCTTGATGAATATGACTTCAGGTCCAGAGAACTCACTGGTGTTTCTGCTCAAAAATAATATATGGCTTCCTCTTTGCATAATACAGTTTCAGAATGCATGTCTTGATGCAGCGGGGGACAGTGTTAAGTGACAACGATATTTCAAAGTACTCCTGAGCCCATGTGACTATGTCCATCACAGTAGCACAGTAGCTTTTGGTGGATGCTCCTTTTATGCTCAGTCTTGATGACCTCACCCGTTACCAGTTCAACTGCTAATTGTGGAAGCTTCCAGTGTTACTTGTGTAACCTTTTCAGTCCCAACTTTTGTTTGAGTGTGTTGCAGGCATTTGTAAATTTGTTCATATGTAACATTTGTCACTGAAAACACTTTTGTCCTTTTGTCTGTTAAATATAGCTTCAAGCGAACAAAAAAAGAACAGATTTCAGTTTTTAATTACATTTTTAAGCGGTAACGGTTGTCCATACACCAGGCGGCATTATAATGAACAGTGACAAATGCGTTACAATATGACGCTATAAAGGATTATTATAGCACTTTATAAATGACTAGAATTAGAAATTAAATATAGAATTAGAAATAATGCAAATTTGGGAGTTTTTAAAGGTGCGCACAAGGAATCATTGCCATCTTGGGAACAATTCAAAGAGGATTTATAAAGATTTATGAGTGTGAGCTTCATGGAAAGTGTTCTCCCATATTTTTGGTTATTTTTGGCTGTACTTTAATGAATAAAATTGTGCATCTAAAGCGTCCAGTGATTGACAATTAAATAGGATTTTGTTTTCACACAGCAATGTGCTTTAAAATGATGCCATATAAATTTGAAAGCCATTATTGAGTATTTTGGTCATTGTAATCATAAGCTCCTCTCGGTATGTCTTTAATTAGTTATTGGTATATTGAAAGCCACTTGATCAGATCTAAACCTGCATTTATGTTAATCCAGAGTTGATAGGTAAATAGTTTTCTTTTCACAGACTTTACGATGACTTTTCAAAGTTTATGCCTGCACCATAAGCGAGCGGTGTACTCTGTTTTCGCAGGACAGCAAAAAAAAGCTAGTTCACGCTTGCGAGATGATCCCACAGAGATAACGACGGCAGAAACGATGGCGCTGAAAAGCAAAATGAAACCTCAGCAGTAAAAAAAAAAAAGGAGGACCATCAATGATTTTTATATTGTTTCCTTTAAATCCTGCCTTTGAGTGGCTTTAATTAATAATACACTTGATGGCATTTATGCGTCTGAGCCATAAGATAAGCACGAAACAATTTATGTCACCTAAAGCTTTTTAACGAATCAATGCGACTATTTGTAATTGCTTGTTTCACAAGATTAAAAGTGCTTAAGCCTGATCTCTGTCTGCTGTTTATTGGCTAACACGACCCTGCACTTCCCGTCATAAAAAGCGACTCGTCATCATCAGCATTCATCTCCATCAAGAAATCCATATCGCTAATATTTTTGGAATTTTAATGCAGTTCACGATTTATAGCTGTTCAAATGCAGTTACCTAAATTGCTCGTGGGAGGGACGGTTTAACTGTCTCTTTAATTACTGGAGAATTTAATGTGCAAGCTGCTGCTGCTGCTGCTGGAGACTGTAGAGTACACACATGTGACCAGCAGAACCAACGCCTGGGTCTGGAAAACGGTTCCACTGACCAGCCTGTTATTAAAACCCACAACGCTTGCACGAACAGATGCATTTTGGAAAAAAAAAAAAAAAAAACGGATTTCATTTCCTTCCTAGATGCTGCTTCTTCCACACGATTTTCATAAGTGCATGGGTTGTAATTTGAGATAGTGGAAATGACGATTTTGAGAAACAGCCGTGAACAACCAGCGTTTTTATTGCATTTTTATTGAACGTTCCAGTCAGTCACCGAGACTGGATTTAACATGATAGTCTGCATAAAACATGAGAGTCAAGGAGGGATTACAGACTGATGAAGCAGGTGATGAGAAAAATCTGTTCTCTTAACAAAATGAAAAAAAGAAAATGAGAAGTTTACAGCCTTGATAGTGATCTGTTGGGTCACTCAGTTGGGTTTTTCCTTCACTGTACCTTTAGTCTTGGGAATGGGACGAGTTTGTACAGCATTACAACAAAATATCCATAATATTATAGGGAATGGGAGCAGGATTAGAAGAGGGGTGTGTGTGTGTGTGTGTGTATAAGAGAGAGAGATGAGAGTGATCTCAAATTCCATTCTTTATCATGTACTCATGAGGTTGAGGGACTTTTTGTCATTTAGAAGTTTACTGTGCTTGGGTTTAACTAGTTAGAAAATTAGAAAAATCATAATAGTAAAAAAATATAGAAATCAGTATTATGAAATACTAAAACCGGAAAAAGGTCCACTACTATTTGACCATGAAAGATTAATGGGCTTAGAGAAAGGAGGAGGGGGGCGGGGGGCATTTAACAAATAGCCTTTACATCTTGGCACTGTATATTAAAGTTTTTTTCCTCATGTTTGATAAGAATTTATTCAGTACACCCCGATATATTACCGAGCACTTCAGCTTCAGCACAGCGCTCTCTGATTTTAAACAGAAAGACATTTTTCTTTTTTTTTCCCAATTTGAGGCAACACACCTGTCTGCTCTGAGCTCCTCATCTGGACCAGACGCCGGACCACTAACCACGGACGTATCAAAAAACAACTTAACACGCAAAAAAAAAAGAAGAAAGTCTTTATACAAAAAAAAAGCTTAGGTCAACGATATAACAGCCACATCTGGTTTCTATCTTACAGGTCTCAAAATCCCAAAAAAATGAGTAATTATCCCTAAACCTCATCCCTCCTCTCGTTCTTCTTAAAAAAAAAAAGCATGGATTACTTGCAGCACTTTGCTTTTCCAATACATACAGCAGTTTGTCATTGCTTTGTTTCTTCTTCTTTTTTTTTTTAATAGTCAGTACAAAGCAGTTCAAATGATAAAGCAAACATGGCATTACAAACATTTTTTGTTCTTTTAAAGAAAAAAAAAAAAGAGAGAGAAAACAGTTAAGCACACAAGGATATAATGTGGTGTATGTACAACCTACGGGAATAAAAGCCCACACAAGTGAAGCCGTCTAAGACAGTATACCATGCCTCGAATAACGTCAGAGAAAGATTTGTGACTTTTTCTTTAGGAAAAAAAAAAAAAGGCCTGAGGTTTGGATTGGTTTTTAAAACACAAAAGAACACAAGACCTTCAAGATAAACAAGTAGGTTTTTTGCATTTTTATATCCTTTTTTTTAAACTCTTTCTTAAAATATCATTTGCTACAGTTTTAGACTAAACATGCAGGACACACGACTAAGTGCAACAGAGTGAAATGGTATCTCTTTTTTCTCTTTGTTTAATCATTCCCTATAGGTCTGAACTGAGGTATGCGTACTAACAGTTTGCTCATGCTGCTTCACTTTAGTAATGTTGAGCTACACATGCAGAAGATGATCTTATCTACCTGCTTATCCCCTTCTCCATCATTACCGCTAAGAGATTTGGATTAGCGCGTCATGAGCGCATGTCTTTCACACTCTGACTGCTTTCAGCCCATCAACAGCTGCCCGCTTCTTGTGGCTTTATTTTCTGTCGATCAACGATTTCCATTTTTGTCTATAGTAAATGCAGGACTGAGTTTATAAGGAAAAATAAACTACCATTAAAGTACCTTGTACCCAGCTTATTAGTCAACAGGAGTGTTTGGTTTTAATATAAAAACAAAGTTGATATAAAACATAGACAGAACTTAAAACACAATCATAAAGCATTTGCAATGTTTAACAAAGAAAAAAAAAAACCCTCTGGATTCACACAGTAAGTGGCATACAATCTTATCAGAGGATTAAAACAACTCTAAAACAAGAAGGGAAAAAAAAAGAAGTGTGGTCCAGTATTGTGTGATTTAAATCCTTTCCCCATCCTGTGTTAGTTACTGCCATTAACTTAGTCCAGACACTTTTCAAAGTAAAACACACTCTTTTAATTTAACTTCAGCTTGGCGCAGAGAGAACAGCGCTATGGAATGGTCGTATGTTTATCCCGGTCTGTTCTCTCTCATTTGGTCAAAGGCAAAAAAATTATAATAAAATACCCTTGCAGCTGACCCTTAAAGAACCCCTTTGGCTTTTAAAACTTCAGCAAAGTTGAACAGCTCACCAATTTATTTGCCAAAAGCTTTAAACTGTTCTTTTCCCTCTTTTGCACTGAATGGGGAGGATATTTGGCCTTGTTTTGCTATTGCATGCAACATAGAACATCAGATTTTTTTAAACTTGTCATTTATCTTTGGTAGTCACAGGTAACAGACACAACAACAACTCAAAAACGAGAAAAAAAGTAATAATAAAAACAAATAAATTAAAAAAGTGGTTGGTTGCAGTCATAAATCAATATTGAAAATTTGGTTAAGTCGCTTCTAATTTGCTTCTTGGTGTTACAGATTGGAAACATTTTGCGTTTTGGATGAAACCGCAAGCAATTGGAAATGAGAGTGGCTGATTATTGCTGTTCAGCACCCCCTACACATACCCCCGGTGTCCCCTCACCGAACGCCCTCCCCTCCACCACCACCGCCACCACCACCCAATTCCCCAACACTGTACCGTGGATGTTTTTAATATGAGCCTGAAATTTACTTCATACTGGTTTCCAAAGTAATGTGGCAGGAAACATGTGGTCATAGTGGGCTGTCCCTGATGCTGTAATGCTTAGTGGTCATGGCTTCTAATGCCAACTGTGGCTTGTAATCCCTTAAACCTTTTTATCTCGTGTGTAATTACTAACAACTGCTAATAAGAGAGGGAGTGGGCTGGTCATTGATGTGGGCAAACAAGACGTTAAAACAACAGGGAATGCACTTTAAAGTCCTCTAGCCTTAACCCGACAGTCCATAAATTACAGAATGGCGAAAAAAAAAAAGGGAGAAAAAAACCCCGATCTCTGCAGCTGCTTCGTCCTATTCTGACATTTAATTTTTTCCCCATTTGCACCAGTGTTTTGATCAGTGATTCGGTTGCCACTAACACACTGCGACGAGAGGGGATTTCAGAAGTTATTTCATAAGGACAAGTCGTAACCTGTGCTGATTTCTCTGTCATTCATTCCCTTGTGAAAATTAAACTTCATTGGTGCGTGGAGAGAGCCTTCATTACGAGGAGTGCATATGCAGATGGACTCTGTGTGTGTGCGCGTGTGTGTGTGCACATGATAGAGAGAGAGCGAGAAAGAGAGACAGTGAGTGAGAGATAGACAGTGAGCGAACAACGTGACTGTGATGGTGATCTGAAATGTGGAATAAATGACAGAAAAATACTACATGGTGAATTTGACATTCTGTTTCCCATTAAATAATGGAAAAAGGCAAAGAGAAATGAAACACCATGGAAAGAAACTATACACATTCATCATCAAGTGCAGATCGTACACAATCTCTACAACAATGGCCATGAGGTCTGATCAGGTACAGAAAACAAAGTAAAATAAAATAGCGAATAAGAGCATAGGACACAATCAGGGGGACAAAAACGTTGGATCATTTGCCATCAAAAAGTCAGAGCAAGTTTGGAGGCAACACTGAGGTTGGAAGCAACCCAAGCTGATTTGAAGGCAGTGTCATTGAACTGAAATCACGCACCCGCGCCCACATGCTCTGCATCTATGTCTGTTTGGGGGCTAATGATTCAAGTGTGCACGCTTCTGTAGTTTGTAAATCAGTGTTGAACTTCGAGGACAAAGTGGCAGTCTTTTCTCTGCGTGTGTTTTCTCGGTCATGTCCACTCTGGTCTCAATGCCACCAAGCCAGGCAATGTGAAGTAGTAGTCCCCCAGTACCAAATGGCTCCTTTACTGGACGCAAGTAGAAATTACGTGCTTGGTCATGTCTTTAACCCAAAAGAGTAAAAACAACTGAAAAATACTCCCAAATGGAATAGTTTTTTTTTTCTTACCTCATGTGTATCTCATGATTAATGGCACTAAGAGTAAATTGGAATTTTTTTTTTATAGCTGTCAACAAAAGGGACTGGGAATCCAGTCAGACTTGCTAGGTTGGGAGTGGTCTCACAGATGATTTCAGTTTAAAGTTTGGCCCCTTTGGAGAGGACCCGAGGGAAAGCAGCCTTACAGCATGTCCTCGTTCCCGTGGTCATCCTCGTAATCTCTATGGTGATCGAAGTCTGGACTGTGATTGGCTGTCACTAAGGAGAGTGGCCCTTCATGCTCCTCTGGGTCCAGTGGTTCTTCTTTGACGCTGATGTGGTGCCTGTACATGGTGGGAAATGAACATAGACATGAACATGTTGATTATTTTTATCATACTAAACCACAAAGTTTTTCTTCTCATCTTTAAATATACTGTACATTACATACTGGGACAAAAATACACTGAAGCAGGGAAACAAATGTCCTTTTAATTAAACACTAACAGACTACACTGGTGCTCTTGATAACTTCGGTTCCCTTTCTGCTTTTTCCACCATGGGGGAAACATTGGAGCTTTATTTTCCACAACTGCCAACAACAAGGGTATACACTCAGAATTGATAAATGAGGCAGATTAACAACACGTGATGTAGAGAGGAGAGAATGGACTCTAGTGACTGAGAGGCATAGAAAGAGAGAGAGAATTTGTGGAAGAGAGAGAGAGAGAGAGAGAGAGAGAGAGAGAGAGAGCCGCCTGTCAGGCTCCCAGTGGCGTCAGATCGGCACGCTGTGTGTTCCTCTTCCCACTCGTTAACATGCCCAACCTGTGAGGCGGGTCCCAAGAGGACAACCTTGCACGAGGTTCCGTGATTAATCAACTTCAAGCTGGCAAAATAAAAAAAAAAAAAAAAACAACCAAAAAAAAAAAAACCACGGCAAGCAGACAGAGACACACGCTTTAAATACGTGCAAAATTAATGCGCCTCCTTACCACAGTGTCAATAAGGGAGGAAGAGAAGTGCTGGCAGGGAAGTGAGAGAGAAAAGGAGGAGGCGGTTTGGGGTTGGCGAGGAGGCTCGACACAAACGCCGGGTGATAAGAAACAGGGCCCCTACGAGAATAATAACGCTGTCAGCCGTAAACAAGGAAAAACACGACCCCCCCCTCCCTCCCTCCAACCAGCCCACAGTCTGGGCAAGGGATTCTCCGAAGAGATGAGATCTGCCAAATTTTTATTGTTGAAACACTGCGGGGACAGCGAGCCAGAGCGCGAGTGCTGACTGGGGTGGAGGGGAGGAAGAAAAAAATAGAGAAAAGAAAAAAAAATGGAACATTAAGAACAGCTGTAAGAAAATCTTGAAATTAATCAGTGTTTTGAGCGCACTGTAAACTGTGTTTCTTTGGTACGGCACGTTCGCCAAGCGTTAATTAGTGATAAACTGATTTTTTTTCTCTCATCTTCTTCCCAGCAGTTTAAAAAAAATTCAGCTCAAAGATGCAAACAGTTTTGAGTCACTAAAGAAGCAACACACTACTTTGCATACCTACAGCTGAATTTGACAAAAACTCTAAACTCTTGTCATAATGGGCGGCAGGATTAGACCCATCATCAATAAAATAAATTCTCCATCTTCACTAGTACCAGTTCATTACATGTTTAAGTGAAATGGTTACCAGAAATGAATAAGGGACACGCGCTGCCTATGTGGCTTGTACTACAAAAGAACATTTATCAACATGAAAACAGGTCCTGTATTTGATCACACCTTAAACATTCATACACCCCGGTCTGAGTATTACTCTGAGTGATAGATTTGAGCTACTTATTTACTTTGCCAAATGCATTCAAAAGAAGCAAGGAAGGCGCTAAAAGGCAAGCAGTCTCGAGGCTAGCATACGCATCCTGTTACTCCTATCCTGGGACAGAGCCATGCCTGCAGCTGTGCCCCCACTCATCATTACAAGCACTTTTCCGCCCCCGTATCTCCTGAAGTTCATTACAGCGCTGTTCGTTTTTTGAAGCTTTTACTGAAATTCCTGGATATTTTAGACAAACTGTTAGAAATGTAGTTGATGAGCTGCGTGAAACTTTTGGCAGTATTTTGAACAGGTCATTTTTTAAATACTATTTGTGAGTCTCCCTGACATGGAAAAGAGCTCAGATATCTTATATTATCGACTTCTGTAAATATTTAAAGGAAATGAAGGCCATAACTTTGGAGCAATACAGCTTTGGACAGCACACATTACTGACACATACTAAAGGAGAGTTTATAAACCTGGTGCTTGAAAACAACAAAGAGAGAGCGAAAGAGAGACGGGGGTGTGGGGGATAGAGAGAGAAGGGGAGAAAGATTCATTTATGATATATCCACTTTCTAAATGGTGCCGTTTCCTTTCTCATTTTGCCTTTGAGCAAAATAAAACTGATCACAATTTGCACTTGCTCTACGCATTTAATGTTTCTAAAATAAACATATTAACTGTGCATTAAAACTTAGCATTTCAGAAGGCTGCAGCATTTACATACTCACCCACAAACACATACATAAGATTCTCACAAACACGCACACACTGTGAGGGTTAAATGCAGGAGACACTCACATAGCTGGAAGAGGGGAGCGTCCGGGACTGCTGTCACTACCGTTGCTGTTGCCGTGGTCCATGGCCCCATTCATCTCCTCTCGGATAGCGTTGGCAAGCGAGTTAAGAGTGGGGCTTCCGATGGAAGCGGTAGTGTATAGAGGTATGCTGTTTTCTGCCAATGAAGCCTGACAAAACATGTGCACAATATAAGAGTGAGGAAGAGGAGTTACAGTGATGTATACTGTACACAAGTATAGAGCAGAAGAGTAGAGTCATTGTGAAATGCTATATAATTAACGAACGGCAACATGGGCACATGGGTCGAGCATTATAGCAGAGTTATATATTATAACAGAGTTATCCTGGGTGATTGGGATGTTCACAATAACAAAATCATATCAAGATTTTTCAGGACAATATGCATCACAATATACATATACAATATAATACAGGGGTTAGACAATGAAACTGAAACACCTGTCATTTTAGACCACAATAATTTATTAGTATGGTGTAGGGCCT
>JANCOA010000019.1:3894961-3907727 GCA_024363135.1 Leptodoras oyakawai | reverse complement strand
CTACCACTTCGTGGCTGAGTTGCTGTCATTCCCAATTGCTTCCACTTTGTTATAATACCACTGACAGTTGACTGTGGTATTTGTGATATATGTGATTTAGTAGTGAGGAAATTTCACAACTGGACTTGCTGCACAGGTGGCATCCTATCACGGTACCACTCATGAATTCACTGACCTCCTGAGAGCGACTCATTCTTTCACAAATGTTTGTAGAAGCAGTCTGCATGCTTGATTTCATATACACGAGGTATAGAAGTAATAGGAGTAATTGTTTAGAAGTAATTGGAACACCTGAATTCAATGATTTGGATGGGTGAGTGAATACTTTTGGCAATATAGTGTACATGACACTTAACACTCACCCATGAGGGCATACAGATGGCTGTTGATCATTTGCCTTGACATATGACCTGGAGGTTTACTGAGATATCCAAGGATCAGAAGTCATATAGAAAGGAAGCCAGTCCCACTATTTATGATCACGAAAGAAGTTAGCGATTTTACTCCAACGTTCCTTAAACTGCTTGTGCCATTCCCCCAGACCTGTAGCCCACCTCTCCCTCCAAACCCTCATCTCCCAAACAGGAATTAGTCTTTTCATTTATTTTATTTATTGTGACAGCACAACCAGGTATGCAATATTTTCTTTCACAGACAGAATAAATAACCTCCGGGTTTAAAACAACACCTTGGCCCGATGCTGGTTGTTGCTGTTGGCAGGCGCTGCAGAGATCTGCTCGCTGTTATTGAGCTGCTTCTTTTTCACAAAGCTCAGATACATAGGTTCGGCTGACTAAAAGCTTCTGCCTTTGTGCTCCAAACTCAATCCCTCTCAGGTCAAAGAAGTTTTTCAGTGCCTCTTATTGTCTGACCTGATGTAGTGCTCATCTTTTTGCATTTTATTTGCAGTTCTTCTGAGTTGTGGATCATCAGACTGGAGGAGGTGCATGTGGTAACGTTTAATGGCGTCAAGCGCTAACACCTCCTTTATGCCGGCTGAACCTTCACCCTGCCTCGCTTAAACAAAGACAGCTTTTGTGATGCCTCTACAAGTGTTTTCTTAACATGTTCCAAGCAGTTTAGGGCAAGCGAGTAAAGTAAACAAGATGTTGCCATGATAAAAACACTTGTGAAAACACTGCAGAGTGCACTTGGGTCCTTTTTAAGGAGAGGGAATTTTTTCTTTCCTTCGCCAAGCTCTCAGATGCTAATTCCACTCATTTTTGTAAACAAATGATGAAGCTATGAAGTAAGCCACAGAGAAGGGAGAAGTACGGATGGATTAAGCAGGACGCTCCAAAGCCTGCTGTAACATATGAGAAACAGGCGCTCACTTTCCTGTTTAGATATTTGCTGTGTGAAGTGGGAAAAGCACACGTTCCTTTATGCTTAGAGCTCGAAAGAGTGCAAACGTACTCATTAACACTTTCTTTTTTTCATAGGCTAACAGATGACAGGGGAAGAATATGGCACTACTGCAATGTGATCTGGAGAAATGGTTACAGATCCAGGCACCATTTTTTTTTCTTCTTCTAATCAACGTCACTAAGTGGCAGGCGGTTTGACTCTGAAACATGAAGTAAAATGAGGTAGGGAATGAAAAGGAGGAGGAGGAGCAGAAGAGCAGCCATGGCCTTGCACCTCTCTGTGGGGCTTTTTGCTCTGCATGCTTTATTCTAATAGAATAGGGATCGATACACAATAACCAATATGCTGCCTGTTCTCATTACCTATGTGTTGGATAACACACACTCCCACACACCTGATTCTGAGGGTAAACACCTCCTGTTTTAATTCTGATATGCCTGCAGCACATGAGCTCAGGATAAGTGCCTAACATAAGGGCAAAAGGTAAAAGAGACAGCTGCTGTATATATTTGTATCATCGGCATGCTAGGGCTTGAGCTGCTAAGCTGTAGGATTCGTGTGCTAACAGATTGCCACTTTAATCAGCGCTGACTTCCTTTGTTCTGCCGAAACCTGTGTACACAATTCTTACATTCAATTAAAGACTTGAGAGTGTGATCTTGTCTCATTGCAAGTTAAAAAAATAAATAAATAAAAAAATAAAAGTGAACAGAAGGAGGAAAGAGTGGGCCCCTATGTCTGTCCGCAGACAAAAGACAAGGGCAAACCTGCAGCGCTCTTGTGGTGCGGCCTGCTGCAGATAAACATGCCTCTCGTGTTTGTTTGGGACAAAGTGGCAAAAATCACCATGGGAACAGCACTTATCACTCTCACACACACACAAGCACACGCACAGAGGGTCCACCTGTAGCGTGGCTGAATGGCTAAATGAAAGGGGGAGCACAGGAGCAAGGAGAGCCGCTATTAAAGCACACAGCATCGTAGCAAAACTATACGACTGGGTTCACCTTCATAAGTTGGAAGAGTTGTGTGTGTGAGTGTGTGCTCAAGTTAGAGTGAGATTTTTTTTTTCTTACTTGAGGAAAGACTGGAAGTCCTCGAACACTGCCTCACACCCTGGCCATTTACACACACCGTGTGCATAGAGAGGGTGACTATGGTGTGTGTGTTCATCCAGCGCTGAGCTGTGGAAAAGACAAGTACATTATTATCAATAACAGATTTAGCCACACACTGTAATGTGACACAGTTTACAGTTTACCCTCAATCTAATAAGGGTCGTAACGTTCACACACTGCATAAGCTCAACTTATCTCTGGTCAAAAGCTGTGCTTAGATATACACCTCAGTGTCCCGGTCTGACCTACAATGTAATCATGTGATCTTGGCTTTCAAATGTAATTTGTGGCCTATCAGGGACTCCAAGTTGTCCGGTGCTGGCCAATCAATAGCTAATTCTGGCTTTCTGCTGATGCGCATGGTAGCGTGCTTTGATGGGGCCAGCGAGGAGCTCGCAGAAACAGCATGTCCTTTCAGTCCTGACCGCTGAACCACGATCCCTCCATCCACCTGGAGCAGGCTGCCTTTCCCACAACAGGAAGCTTCCCAATCCAGCTGGCCAGCGCCCACCGAGCACAAACAGTAAACACACTCCACCTGCTATCAATTTATCAGCCCGCTGAGAGACGGCAAAAGCCTGTGTGTGCATGTGAGGATTTAACACTAATTTTCCTCTACCTCTGTAAGACTGAATGCTTGGCCATATGAATCATGTTCGCTAGAACTACTGGTGTTGCAGTTGTGTACAGTGCAGAGTATGTGAGTATTACTAAACCAGCCTAAACAACGTTATATCACAGTGCTGTTGAATCTGATTGGCGAAAAGGTGTTAATTAATTTTCCATAACAGCACAGCTCTGACAAGCGCACTTGTTCTAATACGTTATCATTTCTATAGCAACAACTCATTCACAGCGAGCTGCATAACCTAAGCCTAATAATACATAGACACAGCATATAATCACTGATGTGAAGCTTTCTTTAAGGAGATGCTTATTTAACATTTATGAAGGTGCTTTGTAACAAGCAGCGGGTTTTCCTCTACAGGAGTCTTCATTTTGCGCTTTCCCTCTAAGTTTTTTTTTTTTACCTGAATAACTTCAAAAGAAATGAAATCCCTCTTTAGATAACCCACTGTTGCTCTGCTGTAAATGATGCTAAATTCAACCATGAACAAAAGAAATAAACAGCTGTACATGATGCTTAATCAAACAACCTGGAAAACACCTTTAACTGGTTCTCAACTTTAAAAGCTAATTCTTACGCTACGTATGACGCAAATGATCATGGTGAGACAACAAAAGTCAGATAAACTGTCAAATGGCAGATCAGAACACCAAGCTGCTCAGTGGGAATTTTCTTTATCACCTGTCTGAGCCATCAGTTTAACATGGCAAACCACATCCCTTCACTAACCCTGGCAACAGCATTAGAAAACAACTGGCAAGCTTTCTTTTCACAGTTTCGCCTTGTCCCCACTAACAATGAATTACTACTTTAAAAAATGCTTTTAATATGATTGCCTGCTCTGAACGTATTATTCCTCAGTCCAACAAACTGATAAACCCCTGATAATCCATTTAACTAGACGAAATGGGAAATAACTCCTAGATGAAAGTTTCTCTTCAAAGTGGGGCTGCAACTAATGTCAGAGTTTTCAAGTTTTCTCGTGTAATTAGTTACCTGCTTAAGACTTAACTTTGTAGTTAACAAGCAATAATAGAGCCATGTTAGGAAGCCATACATCTTTTCCTTTCCAGAATCAGAAATATCATTTTTTTTAAATTCAATGATGAATTATGCATACACATTACGGCCTCTGTTTTGAAATGGCTAATAAATACACAGGGCAAGATATATCCTAATGACTTTTTAACAAGGACCAGCCAATGGTGAACAGAGGCGATTTTTAATTTAAACACATCCTCATTTTTAATTCTCCATCGCATGTTGCTTAATTTAGTATTAAAATGATATTGAACAGTGGAGTGCTTGAGGACTTGGGAGAGGCAAATGATAACAAAAGTGACTTGCTTTAAGTAACTAAATTGTGGGAAATGGCAAATTTAAAGAGCGGAACATTAGGGGTAATAGGGGCCTGGGATTTTGGGATGAGGGGAGGGTCCTCGGAATGACGGCCCCATTTCGATCCAGCAGCCTAAACTTCAGCTGTGTTAAATTTGACTTGTCTCCAGGCAGGCCTATTACAGTCAAGCAGCCTCGGGGACAGAAAGAGACGACCTCTAATGATCTTTTTACTTCAGCGTGGCAAATCACGTCATCTGCTTACTGCTTACATGGCGGCTCAGAACGAACCTCAGCGAAGTGGAAGCAGATTTTAGGCAATACCCTGAAGCTACGGTTAAACACATCACACCCCAAGGTCAAACACACTTCCAACTAAAGTGCACATGTGAAATTCAAGGATACGTAAAGGTCTAAATGCTTAGGATATAAACTGCTGATGTGTCATATTACATTATTCTGATTCAGTAGGGTAAAACAGTACAAAGCTCACGCTATTTTCATCTGTAATGATTTATAAAAAGACAGCAACGTACAGTTAAAGCAGTGATACAGTATCTGGGTCTAAGTTTACAGAGAAATTGCTTTTAGCCACAACATAATTTGTATCACTTTTTCTGGAAAAAAAAAAAATCCCCACAAATCCCATTGAGTCTTTACCCAATTCCCCCAACTCCCGACTCAATTCTCCCTAAGCCTCGCCCCTAAAATGATTTAATTATCATTTTCAGAGTGGAAGATCAATTAAAGGGGAGAGGCAGTGGGGAAGAGGGGACCCGTATCTGATTATTTATCTCTTTAACAAGTTTGCTGAGCTGCGTGTCCCCTGAGCTTCCCCTTCCTGATGCATGCTGGGAAGGAAAAGAAGTAGAACAACAGGGTGCAACACATTTGCCTCTTTTCTCTGTGAATTCTCTTGAATTTCTTTCCGTAACCTCTCTCTTTCTAAATAAGATAAGTATCTCAGCATAGGTTTGCACAGGTTCACGCAGCTGTCGGCCCCTTATCGGAGCACTGATGGGTCAGATGGACTGACACGTTGAAGGCTTTTATTATATTTGGGTGTGTGTGAGTGCCTCGTCTCCACGGCCGGCACCACTGGGAGAGCAGCGAGGCTGCTAAAAGCAGGAGCGGGCCGCATCTAAAACGTGCGCTGAGCGATTGGATTTCTTCTCCTTTCCTTTAAGACGGAAGTGAAAAGCAAGCGCACAACGCCTGTGGATGCACTTAAGGTTTTAGTTGCAGGCGTCGCAGTGACTGGCCAGATTTTTATATGACACATGAACCTAACTACATGGTACTTAACGGGCCGAGAGGAAAACGATCCGGCAGGACTGGAGGGAGCGGGTCCATCAACTCAGTGCAGGTTGGCTGTTGCATGACAAAAAGGACTCGTGAAAAAAAAAAAGTGTCAAAAGCTCTTCAGGATGAAGGGGAGGACGTATTTTTCTGTTGGTGAACAGGTTTTTACAAATCACCTGAACTAAACCACTCCTGGGTTCAACCAAGGTGCAGAGAACCTAACAGGAATCAGCCTAACTGCCTGTGGTGAAAGCAGATGGAATAACTGAAGTATGTTATTTCATCATTCCACACAAACAAACAATACGCAACACATCATCAAAGCGCAGAACTATTAATGTTGTTCTCTAATTTGCCTAACATGTTTTAGCATGATAATGACTTTTTGTTAACAGCGTCTCTGAATGGAGCTCTGTGGAGAGAGGCGGAGAGAGAGCGAGCACAGGAGAGACGCGAGGGAGCGATCACCTGCTCGCTCTTCTGACAGATCTGAGATGCTTGCTGCATATTCAGCCTGCAGAGTGCCTTCTTCATGCTGCCGTTCGCTAAACTGCTGTTGACGTCTCCTTTAATCTTCAGTGGCACGTGTTGGAGAGGGAGAGGGTGAGCTTTTACTCCCGTCCTCTCCAATGTTTCAAAGAAGGCTCAGCTCCCACCTAGAGCTTGTTTGCCTTTCTACGTTTTTTTTATTTTTTTATTGATGAACGACTTGTGTGTGCACCCGGTGTGAGTGAAAAAGTCTTTTCAGAGAAAGAAAGAAAGAAAGAAAGAAAGAAAGAAAGAGCGTCTGAATTCTTGAATCCGATTGGTCAGAAGGTGTGGATTGATTTTCTGTAAGAGCACAGCTCAGAATTTAGTGCCGGCTGAAATCCAAATGATTCATTATCAAAGCGCTTGTTTAAATGTATTGTTTCTGTATATAGTAATATTAAAAGTATTTTACACATGGACTCCATATCATCTAATGTAAATAGTAAAGTTATTAAAAATCAGCCGTTATTTAAAAGGTATAATCATTGATGATGTTTTCTGCAAGGAGCTGTTTATTTGACATTTATAGAAGGAGTCTCGAGTGTCAGCGTCATGGGCGAGTCAGGACGCAGGGCTTTCTGGGGTTTCACTGTAACATGATGAGCTGCAGGTTTACTCGTCTTATTAACTTCAAGAGATTAAAAAAGAGAGCTTTGTGAGGGTATGGCTGTTTATGACTTCTATAGTAATGACAGGGATAATGAAGTGATGCCAGGAACTAATTACAAATCGCTATTGCTATCAGTGTAATTGTAACATAGACGGATTGTGATGCACTGTATGGTTACGGAAAATAATCCGCTAACTCCACTGCTTGGCATCCAGCTGTATCAGACCAGCCTGTCCTATAACAGCACACCCTGTTATGTTTTATTCCTTGCATAATAACTGCTGGTAAGTGAACGCGTGTCAGTGTCACACCCAATTCTCTGGTACACTCCTGCTGGTAATCTTCCTTGCTATTTAAACAAATAAATATTGGTCCATATACCGCATACCGCATTATCTCCTCCATCAGGGGATATATCTAAACACGCCTCAGTTAGAGAGACAGCGTCTCCCCTCTAACTGTACCTTCACTTAAATGGAGCATGGGATTCTGCAAACTTTCTGCTTATTTCAGGCCTGGATTTGCAGCATTAACTGTGCTTTCAATTGCATCATTTTCTCAGGTTGTGATCAGCCGAACATAAATGCGTGTCTGTGTGTGTGTGTGAGAGAGAGAGAAGGAATGAGCTCATAGTGCCTTGAGGCTTCTCGCAAACAGTTCAAAGATCAAGCCTCAGCAGATAAAAACAAGTGCATGTGTTACACGCCAAATTAATTTCTTCCTCAAAGACACAGCCGCGACACGACGTTTTCTCCAAATAAATCTTGATGGCGAGATGATGTCAAGCCTATACATAAAGAACCTTTATAACGCTCTGGAAAGATGACCAGCTTCTTTACAGTGTTAAATACAAAATAGATTTTTGTTCGTTTTTCTTTGACAAACTTCCTCTGTGCCTCTCTGCTTATTTAACCTCAGAGTTACAGGTATGGCAGAGCCCATCCTAGAGCACTCTCATACCTGACATTTACTGAGGTGTGTATCTGTGTTTTGAGGTTAATTCAAGTCTTAATTAACTAACAGATGTCAAACCATAAGGCTGTATACTGGACACAAGTCCAAACACAAATAGTGAAGTCTAACAAAGAAAGCTGGTAATTAATAAGAAAATGGGCCTAGTCCCATTGCTGTAATCTAGCTGCAGAAATAGCCATGGACTCCCAGGTGTTCGCTTCCCCTCCCCAAAGACTGAATTGGCCTGCAGAGCTTGTGCCCTTAATGAAATGACTGAGGTACTTACTAACGACAAATTAATAGTTACTAGGCCAAGCCTTATGGGTAGCTGTCCATCAAAATGTGCTCCCCCTGAAGGCATTGCAATCTTGAACAGGGAAACAAGTAGGGCCTGTTTGCTTTAGTCAAAGATGACAGGAAAGAGGTGGCGAACACTAATGTGTTTTGGTAATACGCTTTCTCCGTGGATGAAAAAAAAAAAAATACTATATATATATATATATTAAAAAAACACACACAGCCTCAAGAAAATCTGTTATAGATAGTATACTCCTATTGGGTCAGGATACATGGCACCCACATGTTACACTGAACACAGGTTGTATTAAATAAAAATATCTAACATGTAACATATATATAACATATATGTTATTAACATGAAGAGAAAAAAAACTGTGAGGTGGAATGTAAATGTAAAGGCCCATAAGGTTTCTTCAGAAAATTGCCTCTCATTACTACCATTCTTAGTAAAAAAATAGTACTCAGCACTTCGAACCATGTTCCTACCTCTCTCTCTTGAGTGTGTGGCTGCCGTACTGGCCGTTCGTCGTAGCGTGCTGGTTGAGGAGGCTGCTTTTGGGAGGCACGGGTGAGGCGGAGGACAAGTCCAGGCCACGGTGGCCGTTGTTGTTGGCGCTGTTCTCCTCCTTCACGTGCGTGCCCGTTACCTCCTTCCACAGCTGCTGCAGCTCAGCTGGAATCACGCCTTTCACAAAAACAAATTGGATAATTAAATCAATTAATGGGCTAATCCACTTCCACTCATGCTGTAATTAAATCCAAAAAAAAAAAACAAGGAGCTGAGTAAACAAAGGAGCATATTAATTAGGAATTGTTTCACTACGGGCAAGCGTCAGGAGATGCGCTCGCATCAGACATGCTCTCTCTCTCCATCTCTCTCTCTCTCTTGTGCTTTCTCACCAAGGGTGTTTGTGTATACAAATCTCTGGCATTCATGCGCATTTCATGCTTAAAGTAATTAATTAACATAGAGACAAGGCGTGAAATCTGAATAATCTTCTGAGACAAGAGAGCAAGTTCACCATAACACGTTTTTAACACATAAAAACGATCGCTCACAGGAGGGGAAAAAAAAAAAAAAGACAGACTGAGAGGGGACTGAGAAAGCGGACGGAAGAAAAAAGCCCCTAGGGTAATATTCTGAAAAGCAAGTTAATGTGCAAAATACTTAAAGCTCTGCAGTGCCTAATTGACACACACAACTTAAACCACATTTAAAATGGCACACTGCAGAACTTCCACACACACACACACACACACACACACACACACACACACACACACACACGTAGCTCTCTGTACCATTAAATCGCCGTCCATGACCAAGTTAAATGTGACTGGACTGAGGTTTCTGCATTAGCAATAGCCAGTGATTCAGAGGCTACGAATACTAGATCAGTACTAGTGAATATATCACATACATACAGACATTTGTTCCTAGAGACTGGTCTGAGAGTGTGTACTTGGAACTATAAAATGAAGTAAGAGAGGATTTGGTAGATGGACCCATCAGCTCTCAGGGCTATTAATTGAATCAGTTTTCAAAATATAAAGGAAGATGATTTACCCTCTGCTTATCTGAATTACTCAGTAAATTTTTATTTCCCGGCTTTAATCAATCTCTCTTTCTCTGCAGATACCATAACTGTTCCTTTTCAAGCATTTAACTGTAACACACACACACACACACACACACACACACACACACACCACAAATGCTTAGTCCTAATTTATTCCTTTTGTGGCAAAATAACCGGCGAGTTGAAGCCCTCAATGCGATCAGCAGAAAATATTTTGAATTTGATAAGCTACTAAAGATTTTAATTATGCCGGTAATGGAGAACAGTGGGCTAATGAGGCGAGGAAAGCTCTAGAGAGAGAGAGAGAAAGAGAAAGAGAGAGAGAGAGAGACACTAAGAACTGTGAAATGAGTCTGATAGTACTGCTGTAAATTCACTCAGGATCGTTTGCATATCAAAGAGCCAGCGGAAATTATTGCGGGACCAATCAATAACCTTTTCACGTTCCATGGAACGTCTCTGTGCTGCTGTGGATCCCGGGGTGCGTCCTTTTGCTGTGTTTTTTGCCACTTCAGCTCTGCCGTTATCCGTGTGGTGCTTCTGACATACTGTTATGAGTGTGAACATGTATCACTCTTTTCGTGCCTCGGTGTGCGTGTGTGTGTTTGTGTGTTTTCCATGGTTAGTGTTTGTAATAGCCGATGGTGAAGGTAAGCGGTAAGGGAAGGTCACAGCTGTAGTGAGTGTCCTAGGCTTTTCCTGTATTTTGACAGTGTGGTGTGTATTTTTAGCCGATGTGCTTGACACGTGGGCCTCTTCTCCCAGTACTGCATTCTCTCTGCTCTCTCTCTCCATCCTCCTTCCCCTGCAACACATCTGTATTTATTCTCCTTCTTTATGTCATCCCGATCCGTTTAGAATTCCATGTGTCTATTAATCATGACCATTAATCATTCGGCATCAAAGCTTTTTCAGCACCATGACAAAACTGGCTATAACCCTCCTGCAAAAAAAGAATCCCGCCCTAACCCCCGTTTGTGTGCAACGCCACCCGAGCAATCGGATTAAACTGTTACCATTATTCAATAACCCAATTCCAGAAGAATACACAGCATCCTGTATTTAATATAAACCCTGTTCCTGACCCGAAATTTATCTTTTTTGTCCCGGATTACTGCACCGATGGTGGTTAGCCATTTTTCAGACTAGCCTCTTCCTACTCCTTTCGCTCATTAGAGGCCAAAGATACACAGGCCTCGTTTTAAAAAATGTATGTCTGCGCCAACCTTGATTGATTACCAGTGGCGCAACTACATTTTTACCGCGGCAGGTAGCAGCGGCGTGCTTGGACGAGGGAGCACTCTTTCCTCCTTCAACCTTTCCCGTCCTTGTACCCCCCCGTACTCCCTATGACCCTGTTCAAGCGAGCAGAAAGTTGATTTAAGGATCATAACCGCATCAGTCGACAACCGTCATCATCATCGGCTACAAAAAAAATGACCCGCTGGCTCTGGCTGTGTAAAGTGGCCGGCTGTGGCTTTTTTTTCCAAGGTGCTACCGTGCTCTACCGGGGGCCTGATGTGACACAACTATTAGTTTGTTGTTCCATCAGGCGAAGACCTTCACCACACCCCCCACCCCCCCGCTTATGTGTCTCTGATCGCCGCGTCTTTGATATGCAGCCCTTAGGCCTAAAATATGTTCCTCTCTGAATGCTACAGGAGCTATTAAAGCAGTGCCACGCTGCTGAATGATCAATCAATGCCAGAACTCGCTGGCCACGTTCACTGGCTTCGTATTAACGGCAAATTTGTCTTGTCGCCATCCCATGGCCCTTTCCTGGACAACTAAAATGATGGGAGGCGGGGGATGAGAGCTGGCTTTGGCTCGGGGAGCATGTACACAAAGTGCAATGAAAGGCAGGTAATAGAGTGGAAGGGGGGTGTGACACACGCACACACCTCGCTGAAGCACCTGGGAGAACATAGCTAATGCAGGTGTCTGAATAAGGGAACAGGTCAGACATCATTTTTCTTTCCTCTCCATCTCCTTCTCTCCCTGCCTATTCTCTTACACTCTCTCTTATCCCTATACTGGTGTTTAAGACGTTTCCAGGCACATTTTGTCTAATTCAAAATAATGAATCTCAAAAGACAAATACGGGCCCCACGACTTCGCGCTGACAGGGAACCGATATTTATGCCTTTAAATAAAGTGCCTCGGGTTTCGACTGATAGAACTTTTATTATAAACGAGAACAGACATGCTAATTTAAACACTGACTCTCGTCAAGGCTTGTTTGTGAGCTAAGGGTGCTAAAGTTAACAATGCATTTTTAGATGGTGTTCAGACAGATTCAGTCAGAACGTATTGATGATAAAGAAGTGCACTGGCACTTGCACACTTTCACGCACATGTAAATCTCATGTCAGTGACACTGTTATTAATTGGGCGATAACAAGAGATGATACTTTTCTGCCAGTGTGCTGCATCTAACAGCACCCACAGCTGCTCACTCGAGGTGTCTTGCAACAAGATGTAATAAAAGAGGAGCAGGGGAAAAAGGGGAACACAAACAGAGAGAGAGAGAGAGAGAGAGAGAGAGAGAGAGAGAGAGAGAGAGTGAGAGAGTGAGAGAAACAGTGACATCACACACATTGCACACAAAATTCCAATGCCAAATGTTTTCTTGAAAGTAATAAAAGCATTTTCCCATGTTTCCATCTAATCTGCTTTATTGCCCAAATTCCAGGCTTATATTGATAGATGAAAGCTCAGAAATGTATTAGCAATCAATAAAAGCCCAATAAAACCTTTACACAAAGAGGCTGTTAAGACTTCTGACACAAAATGAAGTCACAGATGCTCGGATTTCTTCAAGACAATCAAAACCACTCAGCACTTATTGTATATAGCTAACATCTTGTTTCATTTCAATTCTACAGCTATTGTTACTTTTAAATCACCACAAGAAGAAACATTCCTAGACTTAAATTAAAAAACAAAACAAAACACACACACACACATTTGGGCAGCAAGAAACAGATGAAGAAATGTTTTTATTTCCTTACCGCTATCCCAACACACACACACACAC
>JANCOA010000019.1:3869372-3882757 GCA_024363135.1 Leptodoras oyakawai | reverse complement strand
CACTCAAACACACACACACACACACACACACACACACACACACACACACACACACACACACACACACACATAGCTGAACCCCAAATCCAAGTTATTTTAAAGGTCACTGATCAACAAAAAAAAACAAAAAAACAATACACAATCAACCAACTAGAAAAAACCCAACCACAAAGACAAAAGTCACAAAAGCGTTGCAATGGACAAATGACAAAACTACAGCCGTCTCCGAACACGTGCTTCCCAAAGCAGAAGTCTACGCTGTGTGTGTTTTATTCTACAGGTGACGAGGGGTCCCGTCTGAGCCGAGCCTGACTCTAGAGCAGTCCTCAAATTACACACAGCACACCTCTACACACACAAACACACACACACACACACACACAGACCCCAGACATTCTCTTTTTCCCAGGAAAAATTCAATTGTTCTTTCTAAAAAGAAAAGCAGAGAAAACAGAAAGCAGACAAAATTAGAGAATCAATCATATTGACAAACCTGACAAACTCCATTTAGCTGCCAGGGTAAACAGAGGCAGAGCGCCGGGGCCGTTCAGAGAATCGCGGAAGACGAGAGAGAGCAGAGACTCGGAGCATAGAGCGAGAGAGAGAGAGAGAGAGAGAAAGAGAGAGAGAGCAGGAGAGAGAGCAGGAGAGAGAGGTGTTTACACCAGGATCGCGCGTGTGTGTGTGCTGTCGCGTCTCAAGCCTTCTTCCCGGGGATACGGACAGATTGCACGCGCGAGGTTGCTGCCCGACTGACAAGATACAAAACTATCCAATCAACCACGCCCTTTCTCCACCAATCACAAGCTGAGCTCTAAACATAATCAATTCAAATGGGGACACAAGCAGCAGCGGGGGCCGCCGCAGGCTGTGTGTGTGTGTGCATGTGTGTTGTGGTTGGTGGGGGGGGGGGAGTTGGACAGGGTGTGCAGGTGAAGCAATGTCTTTGTGTGGGCCATTAAAAAAAAAAAAAAAAAAAAAAAAAAGAGCGCCACAGTTGACGGCTGTTAACCCTCTGACCCCGGTGGGGGTTCACTGCGTGCTCGGGAAACAATGAAAGTCTGAAGAAAGGAGTGTCTTTAATTAAACAACTGATAACTAAACACAACTATCTGGCCAAGAGAGAAAAAAACAGAGGGGAGTCCTGGGGAGGAGTTAGGGTGTAAAGAAAAGTGAAGAATGAGCTACTTTTCTATCAGTCTCATTGTTCTGCTTTTACCAAGCAGCAACGACAGAAACCCTACATTTCAGAAGACATCATCTGAAAAAATCTGCGAGTCGTTTGATTTATGCATAATTGAATTCACGTCCTCGTATTTACGCAGAATTAAGACGATTGTGAACATTCTAACAAAATATAACCTTTCCCCTCAGGATCACTGCGTGCCGTGTAAATGTGACATCTGTGAAAAGGCCAGTTCTCTTACAAACACAGCTGACTGAAAGCCCACGTGAACAAGAAGGCGCCCTTAAACCCGAATCGCTCCTGACCACATCCGCGTGGGCGATCGGTAACAGGAGACGTCCCCGGCTACCAGTCAGGCCCGGAGACCGTCACCGTTTCAGCGCTCAGAGGTCACGCATACGCTACGCATCATCACACTCTCAACTTATTACGAGAAAAAGGGAAAAAAAAAAAAAAAAAGGAACATGGTTCTGCCCCCTACTGGCTGTTTCTGTCTCACAAAATATAGTCCACATAAGAAGGAAGGATTGATTACACTCATTTTCTCTCTGCACTGAAGAACAGTGGTTATTTTAGACATGATGTACCACCAGCGTCTTCCTCTTACAGCAACTGGAACGCTGTTATACTGCTGTTACATTACTGACTCTTCCCTATTAAAAGATAGAAAAGTTCTTGATTTATCTATTAGTATTACAGTAGTACATAACTATATCATTTATATAAATATATCAATTATATACATTATATTACATGTCTAAACATGTCAGTAGTATAAAGCTGGAACAGCACTACTAAAAATGCTTGTCATAAAAAAAAAAAAAAAAAAGAAAATACTCAATGCTGTGCACCCTCTTTGCAAATGCATAAGCAAAAATGAAACCCACAAAAACACTAATAGTGTGCAAACTCACTAACTACTGCAACGAATCATGCTTATGTCCCGTGGCTCTGATTCCTTATCAGAATGTGCCTGTTCTCTCCTCGTGATAAACACACATTAGCATACGAAAAAAAAAAAAAAAAAAAAAAACGCCATCGCAGGTAGATTAATTCATACGCCTTTCCTCGCATGTGGTAAGGACGGATATCAAACGCTACGAAGAGTTAATGTTTAAACCATGAGTGCTCAGATAGACAAGCACAAAATAGAGGAATATAAAATAAATAAATAAATAAATGCATAAGGATACATAATTATTCCCATTTCATGGAAAATGCACAGGGCTTATTCTACCAGACAGAAAATGCAGCGTTCGGCTGGGTACTATATCCTTAAAAAACACACTGCATGCTTAGAATTCCTTTAAGGTGTGTGCAATAATCTCTAAATGACTGAACTTTAATGAATCAAACATGTATCTATACATAATACTGCCAATGCTTACGTACACAGTGTAATTGCTTTGCTCTGATTATGATTCATAGGCAACAGTAAAGTGACTGTTCTAAGCACCGCCTCCTCTTTAATCCACCAATCACTAACAAGCGTTCTTCCTTGCGACCTACATAAATTACTGACTGAAAGACCTCAAGTGTCAAAACTGACATATCTTAGTGAATAAGCAAATGAAATAAAGACTCTTCATTGTCTCTCTGACAAGCAATACAAAGACACACACACACACACACAGACACACAGACAGAGAGTGAAGCAAGCCAAGACTTTGGGCAAACCTGCGTGTAAGCATGCATATACTAGTACACACAAGAAGAGCCCGTGCATGCACATGTATGCCTACATTTACACACATGACACACACACACACTTGGCCATGCCCTGTCTTCTCCCCAGGGTAGCATGTGGGCATATTCCCAATAAAACACCTTCTTAGCAGTAATAGGCCACTGTTCTCATTTCAGTGCTCCCAGAGGCCGCATGATAAATTTAGCAGATCGAGCCTGCGCAGTTCGTCTCCACTTCCTCCCTCTCTCTTCCCTTCCACTTAAAAGATAAATAAGACAATGATGTTTCTACAGCACACCTTAAGTTCCATTCGATGAGTTAAGCGTTTCCCTGCTCATGAGCTCGACTCGCGGCGCGCCTCCCAAAGCCAAGGTCAGTGTGTCCGGCATTATTAAAGACTAATGACATTATTAGGTTAGAAATGTCTGGTGTGAAAACATATGGCGTAACCATTAACAGTGCTGTCATTCTCAATTGGAATGTAAGCGGCCGTCATTTGATGCGTGCCATGTTTAAAGCGTCTGCCTCTTGTAGAAGGACCTTTCCTCCTGCAGAAAGAACATTTTTAATCTCTCCTCTGACTAAACTAAATCTGCTGTTTACTTAAAGAGGGCTGAACTGAGCAGGTGTGAAATTTAACAGCTAACAGCTGGTGCTCAGGGCAACAACCTTCATCTGTAGGAGCACACACACACACACACACACACACACACACACACACACACACACACACACACACACACACAAAAGTTTGGACACACCTGCTCATAGAAGGGGTTTCTTCATTTTGACTTCTTTCCCCCAGTCTTTTATATTACTAGTGAGTAAGAATAATAATAATAATAATAATAATAATAATAATAATAATAATAATAATAATAATAATAATATAAACAGTATGAAATAATTATTATGGGCAGTAACATCACTATTTACATATTAGTTTACAAACTAATTTCATACGTACATCTGAATGAAAAATATCTACTAAGACAAGTCTGTCCAAACTTTATTTTTTTTTAAAGAATATCCATTCTTATAAATATACTAACTGAACAAACAATAACCAAACACCCCACTATAATGGCTGTTCTGTTTTTTTTAGTAATTAACTTGTACATTTATGATATTTAAACCAATCCATGACACAAACTGCTAAAATTACTTATTCCAATTTGTTCACCCGAACCCGCGGTTTTGCAATACAATATTAAAATCGCAATTTTCTTGGCAGTTTGCTGACGGCACCAGAAACTAAAGTTCGCCTTTCTTCAAGTTCTCGTTCATCTGTGGTTTTCACTTAGTCAAAACAGGACTTTGTTTCTCTCACTGCCGTACAGGATAAATTGGGTGGGTGGGGAAATTCTGTTTGCTTTGCTACATTGTGATTGATTCATAGCGCACCCATTATTGACTCATATGCTATTTTTGGAATCCTTATCAGAAAATTCCTATTTGTGAGAGAAGAAAAAAATGCCACATGCTACCATATTTGAACAAGACGTTCAGTCAGCAATGGCAAACAAATAACTAAACAGAACTGAATTTAGATGCTGACTATGACGTGCGTTATACAGAACCTATTCGAGTCAGTACCAGACAAAACACGATCCAGCCTTGACCCGGTGCTTTCCCAGCCACATCAACTTCAGCCAATAAAGCGGCAGCAAACTACACGAGTTCTGATGTTTAAAGCGTGCAACTAAACACTCACTTAGCTTATGTTTTGTCTGCTGGCAGATGGCAACCCCACGAGATGTACTGACAGGAAAAGGTGATGTAGCAAAAGACAGGGTTGGTGACAGAACAAACAGAAACACACACACACAAAGTGAGAGATACTATGACAAAGTGGTAGACAGTACAGCTCAAAAGAAAATTGCTTTTCTTTAAATCTTTTTTTTAAAGTTCAGACACGCTACTCAGCCAAAACTTCAGAGTAGCAACCCTTTCTGTGTCTTATCTACAAACCTCTTCCTCAGACAATAGCTGGTATTTCTTTCATATGCATCTCAACTGCCAGGCACATTTCGCTATGTGATCATACACGGCACTCCTTAAACACACAATACCCTGTTAGCCCAAAAAACAGCTGTGTGCGTCTAGCGGCCCCCGGAGCACGGGCAAATTGCTCCCGCGAAACACGCGGACGCTCGTAGAGTGGCAGGACAAATGCAGCAGTGCTTGAAGGAACAACAGAAAGGAGGAGGGAGGGGTAGGAGATGCGTTATGGGAACGCTGCAGGGAGAAATCATTACGGCTGAAATGAAAAGGTCTTGAAAATGGCACTGCAACTTTAAGAGGCGACAGTAATCTGATGGCTGAGTGCGAGACGACTTTATCCTGACAGCGGCGTCCTGAGCAGTGCCTGACGTGCCACTCGCGTTAAGCATAATGCGTTCGTGCGATATGACAAGGCAAAACAATGCGCAATGATCTGCTGATACGGTGATGGAGCGCATAAAGCGTCAGGGGCTGCCGAGGGGAGACGTATGCATGCGTGCAAACACGCAAACACACACACACACAAGCATGAATGTGTCTTAGTATCCTTACTAATCAACTAACAACTATTAATGCAGATAATTATTCCTGTACTACTCCTAAACAAGATGCAACCCTTAAGTACAGAAATGAAAACCCAGGGACCGCCCCCTCAAGGTCAAACCCTAGGGGACCAAACGGAACACCTGATCCCCAACAATATATAAAAGCATGCCTGCACATGCATATATTGTACTATATAATGAAACAGAAATATGATCCTTCTGGCTATTCCAATATCTGATGAAATTACAATATCTGATGATTCAGTGCTTTACTCAGGAACACCTTTAACATACACAAAGATGTCACTAACAGTGACTGAAAGCTATTCAGGCTTCCAGTATGCCCCTTTCTCTCCTTGTTTCCTCTCGCTGGCCTCTCCTCAGCTGGACTGAGCGAGTCGGTGCTGCTGGATCCGTCTGGAAGCTCTGGCCCAGCTCCAGAGAACCCCAGCAAACCGCGCTGCTAATGGCTTACAGATTGCAGCACCATGCTGTACATGTGTCAGGACAATGCCATGGGCCTCTAACAAAAAAGAATAGAGTTAAAAAAAAAAACCAAAACAGTCAGGTCAAAGCATTGTGTCATGTAGCGCTCTATGAAGGAGTGTGTGTGTGTGTATGTGTGTGTGGGCTGGTGCAGTAAATATACTCAGTTTCCATCTTCATGAAACGACATTATCATTTGACCCCACTTGGCCCGGCGGAAACGGTATACGGTCATGAGAGACCGAGACCGCCGGTGTCGAACTGCCAGGGAAATAAATAGATGTTACTTTGCTACACGTTTGTAAATGGCATTTGGCGAAATTTACAGAAAAAAAAAGTCATCATAATGCCAACTGCATGCAAGAGGGTCTTTTTTCCCTTCCAGATGAATGCAATATGTAGTGTACTGCAAATCGTTCTGCCTTCACTGCTCCCCTGAATGAACTCCACAAACAGAGGAAGTCATAAAATCTCATTAAAAAAAGAGAAGAAAAGAAAAAAAAAAAAAAAAAAACTTTGCTTTTCCTGGTTTTCAGGTGCTCCAGTAGTATCCTGGTGACACGACTAAGAACACCATTTACAAAGCCTCTGCATTGTTTGGGTAAAAATGGAAAGCTTCACCCGAGACGTCTTGCGTGTGCTTGAGAGACGGTTGTCTTTCGTTGTTTTTAGCATGGATAACTGCACGCTTAGCCTGTCCCTTAGTTCTCTAGACAATCCATGCCAAGCTCGTTCTTATGTCGGGACTTTAGAGCTGCTGTTGTGTAATGTGACAGGACAGGGGTTAGAGCATTTTTCAGTCTGACTCCTGTCTGTGTAACGTCGTCTACGCAGCTGCGTGTCGTATAATCCTCTGTAGGTGCTTTCCCATCATACTGCGCGGCACCGCGCCGTCTTTTCTTTTGCTTTCTTTTTTCGGATGTTTCCTGCTCTTCCCCCTTCGTTCTCCTCCTTCCACGGAGAGGGTGGACTATCAACGAGGGTCTGCAAGTGTTGTTTCTAATTACCTATTTCTCCACTCCTGATCCTGTGGCGGGCATAATTAGTTACCTGGGGCTGCAATCCAATTTGAAGTGATGACAAGAGAGTGATCCATGAAAAAGTAATAAGTTAAATCCAATTTCAGACTGCCTCTAATTAAATGCACATGGAACTAATGACTCAAACCCTAGCATTTCGGTGATAACCGTAATTAGCAAAGAGGGAGTTGCGCTCGTTCTGTCTGTCTCTCTCTCTCTCTCTGCTGTAGGTGTGGCAGGAACGTGGCGTGGATTCCTTTTAATTACTTGTGTCATTTTTCTGGTAATGTTGTCATTTTTGATTAGTCTTGTACACGTCGATCCCATCAGCTTGCGTCTGTCAGCGGGAAAGGTGGCCATTAGTGCTGCTGGGTAAATTAGGGCACACAAAAGTGACTGGTGACTAAACTTGAAACTTTTGTGTGTGTGTGTGTGTGTGTGTGTTGTGTGTGTTTTCAATGACTATATATTTACATTTACAATACAGAAATTGGACCGACAGTGAGTTTTCCTATATTTGATCAAGTCTGCGGCACCAAATCCCCGAACTCTCTGAATAAGAACTTGCAGAATAAGAATTCAGTAAATATTCCGCAGTGCTGCAGATTCTCGATTACACACAGCCGTGTGCTGCGGAAAAGAAAAAACAAACATGTTTTTCAGTTTTAAACACATCCGAGCATCTGAACTGTTACCGTTTAGACCCAGTTGGCTTCTGTGAATTCTCATGTTAGGGCTGAGAGATAAGTTATGACGACGGAATGGAACGTGGATGCTGGGACAAAGCGTGACTCGGTATGCTTTTCTGAGAAATGGTGGTATCTTTTTTTTTTTTTTTAAACATTTTTTACAAAAATATTTACACACTGATCACAAGCAGCTAATCTGACACTGCATTATTGTGCTTAATGTTATAATTATTACAGATTTGTTTGTTTAGCATAAAAATATACATTTCTGTAGACATTAAATAAAGTCATCAAACAGGGCTTTTTTTTGGGGGGGGGGGTAGAGCAAAAAAAAAAAAATCTTGCATATTGTATGTTTATTCAAGAATAGTTACATAATACAGGGTGTCCTGAAAGTCTCCATACATAGAAAAAATTTAACAAACTCGTATTATATTTTATATTGTATCTTCAACTTTTAATATTTAATAGGTGGTCAACATGTAGAGAATATTTTGTTAATATTTTAATACAGTTACAGTTTCCCATTTTCAGTGTATGGCGGCTTTTGAGACACCCTGTATTTTTGATACGTCGCCTACCCACAGTTGATGTAGCCTCGGATTAGATATTGGGGCAACTGTTTACTATACGTTTTTTGAACAAATACGATATTTCTAAGCATATTTCAAGCTTGAAATGGTTTTATTCTTTCGGCAGATGGTTTTGCTTAGGGCTTGAAATAAGTGGTTGAATTTCCAGACATTTCTTGAAGCGCACTGCTCTGCCAAAAGCATCTGACAATTTGAAAATGTTAAATGAGTAATCAGTAGCAATTACTTAATGGTCTTCTAGTTGTTTACATAATAGTAGTCTATTAAGCAGAAATAATCGATAACTTTCCATTTATTCGAGATGTCTGCACTTGCAGAAGAAGAATCAGAAAATATTATGCAGTGCTGCAGTTTCTCAGTTACAAATATCCATGTGCGGTGGAAAAGAAAAAAAAAACAAACATGTTTTTCAGTTTTAAACACATCTGAGCAAAGCTGTCTTTATTCTACGGCCTGTATTATTTAAATCAGACATGCTTGGAAATGTAACAAAAATGTCGTTTGAGAACTGGATCACGAACCGTAAGTTTTTTTCCCCTGCCCAGTTCAACAAGCAGGGTTTTTCCCCTCAGAAAGCACTCATTATCAGGATAATTATGCTCCACTGTTTTATTAAACAGCTTCACTTTAAGGTCTTAATTAAGTGGCTGGTGTATTACCAGGAGACTATAAACAATGCGATGTGCACGGATGAGGGAAACCCGGTGAACTGATGATATGAGCAGAACAACAAGCCCAATTAAAGCAGAGGTTTAGGATGGAAGAGAGACGCACATTCATTTGCACTTCTGCGTAGCACAAGGAGAAATGCAATCCCTCTTCTTCTTTTTTTTTTTTTTTTTTTAATAATAAATGCTCATAACAGATCAAGTCATTTACCGGCTGCTTAGCAACTACACTACACCATGCAGAAGAGATGCATCGTTGAAGGATAAGGGGGAAAAAAAAAAAAAAGGAAAACCACATACACGCACATACACACAGAGCGCCAAGCTGTCTTTTCAGCGGCCTGAGTGTCAGGTTGGCTGTGCTCTCTGTATTCATTAATAAATTAGAATTTTAAATGGGGCTTTGTGCCTTCTTCTCGTGGGTGTAAGGTCTTGGCCACCAGTATCTACTTTTCATGACCTCCAACTCATCAGACTTGAGCAAGCTTTTGGTTTGATCCACATCCTGACAAATATGCATACAATGGAAAAGGTCAACATAGCCATATTTTAGCTGTTTATTTCCCCAAGACACATCACCACAAAGCTTAATCAGACACTAAAGATACATGCTCATTAAAAAACACCCACCCCTACAGAGACATTATTAGGTCTGCTCTACGGCCACGTATAAGCAGGAGCGTCGGGTATTAATTACCAAATATGCCCTGGAGTCGTTTGCTATTTTTGCTGTGAAACAAACAACACCCTCTTTGTTCAAACAGGGATAAAGATCTGACAGAGAGCTCGCATAGGAGAAAGAGAAGGCCTGAAATGAGTGTAAATATTGAATTAGACATCACAAGTTGGACTTGTTTAAAAATGATAGCGGATGGGGAAATAAAGAGGACCGGATTTGTTTTGCATGACAAAGGCTAAACCAATAGAAGCCCCAGATCTGAGATGGGGGACGAGCAGCATCTGCTCTATAGCGCTTCCTGTTGCTGCTGGTAGGAGGTATCGCTGTAAGGTGGGGGAATGGAGCCTTGCAGGGCCTCTCTGAACATTTTCATAAAACGCCGTGTCCAAATGTAGGACAGTAGACAGTAGTAAAAATCTCATACAGTATACTGCTTACTTTTTCAACACAGCTACTGCTAGTTACATAGTCCACACCTGAGAGGTTAGAGGTAAGACCCATTCATTCACATTTTCTACACACACACAAACACACATGCACAGACACACACACACACACACACACACACACACACACACACAGAATGCAAGGCTTGCCAAAAAGCTGAAAACAATCCTGAAAGAGGAATCAGTCAGAAGTGTGTCACAGGCTGCGGTTGATCATGGCATAGATGCATTTCGAGTGATATCTGTACCAGAGCATGAGCTCATGCGCTGTGTAGTAATGTGCAATCAACAGCCCGCTGGCCTGCCAACTTTAATTTCCTGTTTATCTAACACTGACTGGTATGAGCTGTTCCACAAATAACACGTACAGAACGCAAATAAAAATAAAATGGGAGTACAGAAACGCACAGATCCAACCCCGCGTGCACATGCAGACAATTTTAACCCTGCGCCTACGGGCACATGCGCCATCTGATACACGTCTGGGGTAAAAGCAGATTGACGGGAGTGTATTTCAGACAGCGTGAGCCAAGATAAAGAGTGAAACTGCCTTACCTGTAGTGCAGGCTGCTTCTCGTTGATTTTCAGAGACTTGATAGCCCCACTCTGCTGCTGCTGCTGCTGCTTAAGGAGGAGTTGCCTTGCAACCTGTAGAGCCTGAAAAAAAAAAAACAGAAAAGAAGAAAACAGGTAAGGGACATATCATATCATTATCAGCCTTACAGCCTTACGTATCTATATAAGCCATGTTCTAGATGTTCCAGAGTAGATTAGAGCAAAAGAAAATCTGCACACGAGCGGACCTTTTCGCTCCTCATCCTGACTGCTTGCAAACAAATTTACATAGTTTCATTTTGTTGCAGATGGAGAACAGTAACAAGCTGACAAAGCAAACAGCTGTGGAAAGATTAAAAAAAAAAACACACACACACAAATGGAACAAATTGATAGTGAGCAGCTAGCAGGAACTCTGTTCCATTGAAACCATACACGTATAATAAACAAGGGATCTAAACCTCCATTAGCAGCTGTTTAACTTCTATCTACACGGGATTTCAATCTCATTCCTTCTTTCTTTTCCTGGCCCCAGTTTATAAAACAAATAAAAGGTTTATTGCCGCTCCAAAGATCTGTTATAGGATGCGGCCTTCTGAGTGGAAAACAAAATACAGTGGAGTCACATGTTTATTGCTCTGGCTACTCCCTCCGCCCCCAACTCCCACCCCAGCAACGATAAATAATCAAACTTGCCATCCAGTACAAACAAAAGGCAGTGGCAGTGCTGGGAAAAGAGAGAGAGAGAGAAAAAGGCGTTCTGGTCGAGGAAAAAAGCACTACCGATACCAAAAAAAGCGAACGCCGTGTTCCCACAGAGTGTCTGGGGTAGATTCACACCTACACCAGAGCAACATCTGAGTAAATAACCAACTTCATTCTTTCCATTATCCGCACACACACACATACACACACACATATATATAGACGACTCCCACGATTAAACAAATAGTCGTTGGAATGGCCCAAAAGCCCTGAAACTGCACCTCCGGCACTGCTCAGCCTCCTCTCTGGTGTGCTGTTTGTTAAGTTGTGTGTGCCTGTGTGTGAGTGCATAGACCCTTTTTTATTCCTTTTTCTAAAGTAATAGTCTCACTGGATATTGTAGTAAATCTCATGAAATGGTGCTTGTGCCACTACCTGCTAACTGTAATTTAGGAAATGATCTGTAATGAACAGCAACCATCAGCAGGATGACTAGTGGGCATTCGGGAAAAAGTTCTGTGCTATAAAACCACACAATCGTTTCATCGCCTTGAAAAAAGGCGCTTAATGATTCCAGTACCAATGTTGAATATTTAACTGAAGTGTCTAGATTGTCTTGCCTATGCAAAGGTGGCAGCGTTGATAATAAAAAAATAAAAAAAAAAAGTAAAAAATAAATAAAAAATAAAAAGCAGACACAAGATGGGGTCAGAAATTGTTGAGTGAAGCATGAATCCATCCATGTACCCAAACTGCCTTGTGTGGACAGTTATATATGGTGGAGGTGGCGTAACAGTGTTGGGAATATTCTCCTGGCACGCGTTCAGCTGAACCTTGTTGATGACCATTGTATGATAATGCTCCAAGTTGTCTCAATCTGGTGTCATGAACATGATAATGAATTGAATGTATTTTTTTTATTTTTTTTTTTTTTTTTATGTCATATCAGCATCAGTGGGTATTCATGACAGGTTACATCGATACACAAGCTTTCCATCAGTACACAAGTTCAACACAAGTTCAAACACAATCCTGGGCAATTCTGTGTGTCTAATTTTCCTAGCCTACATGTCTTTGGACTATGGGATGAAACCAGAGTACGTGGAGTAGACCCACGCAGCCACAGGGAGGACATGCAGACTCCACACAGGATGAATCAAACCCAGGACCTTCTTGCTATGAGGCCACAGTGCTGCCCACCGAAACACTGAGTAAAAAAGTCTCCTCTTTATTTTAGTGTTAAATAATTTTACATTTATCATTTATTTTATTTCAATCCGTACAAATGTCTTTGATATGATGAGATACTCTGGTTGTACTGAACACCCTTAGGAGATGCTGTTTAATCTAAGTCAGTATAAGTTAAAAAAGATGATGCTGATCACATCTGAGACACTTGGATGAGACACTGCAGCTGACACTTTGCTGTTTGCTGTTTGCTGTGTATGTGTGTTCGTGTGTGTGTGTGTGTGTGTGTGTGTGTGGACCCACTCAAAAACAATAAAAAGACATTACACACTCATAACCGCATTTGCATACACAATACTGTGATATTACATCAAGGCCGTGCCGCACTGGAACATTCACCCATGACTCATTCTACAGTAACAACGCAGAAATAAACCACTCAAACCATTTAAACAACTGATCAAAAACATCGAGAGCTTGTTTCCATTCTAGATTTTGTCGCAATCTGTATCAGGGAAGGGTTTTTGAAGGGGACAATCCCTTAGGTCATGTTCACAACTCAAACCATGAACAGCTCACTCAGCCACCCTCCACACACACACACACACACACACACACACACACGCACACACACACACACGAACACACAAACAAACTGACAGTAGTCAGGTTTGAGGAAGCAGTATGACACTGAACTCCCCCACAGCAGTAAATGGGTTGAAACTCTCGATTTTACCAGACGTGAGAGCATTCGATGAATATGACATGAACTCTGGAGTGATGATCAGATTATCTGCTTAGGATTTCACACAATAGGTAGAGAACTAAACCTGCCATTCAAAGCCAAATTCTTTCAGAGACAACCTCAGTCTTTTCATTTACATACACGAAACGGACCAGTTCATGTTTCTTATGCCCAGGTATTTCATTATATA
>JANCOA010000019.1:3792111-3803844 GCA_024363135.1 Leptodoras oyakawai | reverse complement strand
AGAAATGGGACCAAGAAACAAAAGATTTTGAGCAGCCAATTTCTTGTAGACTGCATTTACACTCAAACATGCGTTTTATATATATATATATACACACACATACATATACATACACTGTACACATGACGCACTATCATGCCATCGTAGTCTATTACTTGGTGAAACTGCTGGTCACTTAATCACACATGGGCCTGTTCCCATGAGTATGAGTACGGGCTGCTCTGTCCACCCACACACATTTTTACCTTTTACCAGAACTAACTGCATTGAAATAAAATTTACATAACCTGCATTTTTTTCCCTGCTGATTGGTATAACATGTTCCCCTCATCCAAAATGGAAATGCGAACAAATCTTGGCGTTCCTGGAAAATTACTTTAAAATGGCACAAATTTCTTGCCAAGCGTCCTGTTCAGACTATGCAAACCAGTTTTTTTCTGTGTGTGTGTGTGTGTATGTGTATGTGTTTTAATAGGACAACCGAGAATTTGCTTACAGAACTGAAAGAGATGGTGAGATTAAACGAGATGTACTGAACAAATAACCCCTTGGTTATTGAAGAGGGAAAGAAAGAGAAGAGAGATGCTTCTGTATAGAAAGAAAGAGAGAGATTGACCTGGTCATCCAAAAATCATAGACGTCTCAAACGCTTTGAGAGAAAAGTTTTTATTACTCAACAGCTCTGTGCAGACGGTCATGTTAAACCCTACACTGCACTGTACTCATCAGTTTCATCAGTTTTTCATCACTGCACATACTCCATTTAGGTCTTGTTACTGCTTTGGCCAAGAACCGGGTTCTCCAGAGCTCCAGTGTCTGAAACAACTGTGTCATCTGTGCAGTCTGTAGAATGTTTGTTTCTGCTCCCAGCGGCACTACGACTAATCGAATCACAGTGTTTTAGATTAAGATGGCTGCTCTGTTGGGTTGTTTTGTTGTCACATTCGGGTTCAACGTAAATATATATTCATATTCCAAACATTCATACACATTTACTATGACAAATGATCATGATCAATCAAACTGTAATCTCTGCCAGTACATAAAAGACAACAAGGACAGTTTGTTTAATCTGATTTCCTCAGACATCTGGGTAATATTTTCTGCCCCGTGTGCTATTAGGCAGATCAGCCCAGCAGCGATGCCACGTAGATGGCAGTGTGATAAAAAAAAAAAGGGGGGAGAAAGGAGTACAGGGAGACAAAAGAGAAGGACAAGCCTTGGTTCAAAATGCACAGTAAGGCAGTGACAAAAAAAAGGAGAGGAGAGAGGGAAAGGAAGGCTTGTCGCGTATCGTATGGAGTTGTCATATGGCATGTCTGTATCTAAAGCAGCATACCTTCATGTTTACAAATACCTTCTTCGAACACGCACATACAGGGAGAGAGAAATGGTTACAGGCTGAGACTGACACTACAGTCAAAAGTACAGCCTGGACAATATAGTTTGTGTGTGTGTGTGTGTGTGTGTGTGTGTGTGCGCGCGTGTGTGTGTGCGCGTGCATAGACCTGGCTATGATGTCAGCCAACTCTTACACTAATGCATTACACTGTGGGTCCATATGCACTTATATATGTTTAAAGTTTTCTTAATATACACACTGAAAGCTTGCTAACTGGCATTGCCCTGCTAATGGAATGATTTTAGACACAATGGCTTGCTCTGGGATCCTTTCTGCCTTCCATAATGACTAAATAAGAAATATAATTTAATTCTATCAAACTATTTAAAGGCGTTTTTCGTGTTCTTTTATAGAGCCACGAATAAAGCCTTCTTATTCTTCTCACTGTTGCGTCTCCAACCTAAGAGCTGCAATTATGACTTCGGCGAGAGCTTTTAAAGAAAGTGGTAAGCTATGAGCAAGATGTTAAAGATGGCGCATTAGTCTGGACTCGCGCCGACCATGAAAACCACTTCCAATTAAGTTAAAAAAAAAAAAAAAATGACCTTATCATTTTAATAGGTAGAAAGCCAGTGCAGGTACCAAGATTCACACGCATTTTACACCTACAAACCTGCTTTGATATGCAAAATGCAGAGAAAGCCAACCTGTTATCTTCCATAAGGGCTCAATAATTAATTTACTATTTATTCCGACTGCTTGGGATTTTTGTGTTACTAAATTAAAAAAATAAAACAATCTAATGGTTCAGCAGTTCATTCAGAGATGTGAATGAACTGCTGAACTATAGATTCACATCCCCAATGAGGATTTGAGCCAAACTTCCCTGTATTGGCTTTCGTATCAGCAAATAGTATCGTATGTCTGAACCGACGTGAAGTTGTCTAGTGGGAAAAAAGACAAAGCTCGATTTCCATAAGTTTCATAAGCACAACTGACTATGTAAATACGAGTGATTTCTTACGGGGGCGGGGGAAAAATAGCCAAGCAGCTTATTTGCATGATCAAATGACACCATTTACATTCATGTTTTCCATTTACTATTAATTTGTCAGGTACACCGCTCGGTAAGCGTGCCTGACTGATGGAGTTGCTTTTTACAGTAAAATGATGTCTGTGTCTGTGGATCTGGGCAGTGGTGCTTTCAGGGCCCCTGAGACCCCAGTGCCCTTCTGACAAAATAGTAGGATACAGAAGTAAGGAGAGCTTTAAATAAGTCCGGTACACACATACACACACGCTCTAGACTTACATTAAGACATTAACACGTTATATGTATCAGCATATCGGGAGAAAAATCATACATTGAGCATCTTTTCTTTCCATTTTTGCAGTGATGCCTACAACAACAAATCTTAAATGAGTCACGAGTCCAGACTTGCTTATTTCTGAACTAGAGTGCGGTGTTGATGATGTCACAGAGTGCTCGGAGACGGGTGTGACTCAACAGGAGATAAGAAGGATGCACGTCTCCTTTCGTATGAACTGCACTCAAATTCAAACATCACCACCTTCGCTTTGACTAATATACTGTATATTTTACTCAGAACACACAGAATCGGGTTCGAGATAATAACACGGGAATGGCCCTAAATAGGCCAATTATTGACAAATGTTCAAAAAATAAATCAATTAGATATATAATAGCCTGAATAGAATCAGCATATTGCTTCCAGTAGTTATAAAAGTGACAAAAGTATTCTTTTCGATTGCTGGCTGAGATTTTTGGGAAGGTATGTTAAGACCATAAGTACAGTTTTATCTGATCAAGTCACTAAGACTTTATTCAAACCAAAGTACTGGGGTAAAACATTTATGTAACAAGGCCGTCAGTCAAGGCACTCTATTATGGAAATTATTATCATAATTATGTAACAGATGTGTCAAATATGCATTGGCATTGATGCAGACAGGCACTAAGGTTGACTTAGTCAGACATTAGTGAAAATGAAACACCACTTTTAATCACCACTACTAGGACCAGCACAGATCAGGTACAATTTTGGGTGGTGGATCTTTCTCAGCACTGCAGTGACACTGATGTGGTGGTGGTGCGTTAGTGTGTGTTGTACTTGGTGTGAGTGGATCAGACACAGCAGTCCTGCTTTTTAAACCCCTCAGTGTCCCTGCTGGACTGAAAATAGTCCACCAACCAAAAATGTCCAGTCACCAGCATCTTGCAGGCAGCATCCTGTGAGCACTGATGAAAGATTAAAGGATGACTAACACAAACTGTGCAACAACAGACGAGCTACAGTCTCTGCCTTTACATCTACAAGCTGGAGCAATATGGTGGATGCGTCTCATAGAGTGTACAGTAAGTAAACACTGTTTAAAAGCCACACACACCAGTACAACCCAACAACACACACTAACACACCACCACCACATCAGTGTCACCGCAGTGCTGAGAATGATCCAAAACCCAAATAGTACCTGATCTGTACTGGTCCTGTGGGCGTCCTGACCATTAAAGAACAGAGTAAAGGGGAAGAAAGTGTGTAGAGAAACAGATGGACTACAGTCTGTAATTGTAGAACTGCAAAGTGAGAAAATGGACCATAAACCAGTTCCACTTGTAGCCTGCACTGTAAAATAAGGTGGTGTTCTCCAATCATAAGCAGTTCCTTCCCTTCTCCATACTCTTCAACATTCTGGTACAAGATTATCTTTGTCTCATCTGTAAGTATGTCATTGTTCCAGAAATGTACAAGCTTAATTATTTTATTTTAAACATGTTTCCAGGTTTAATCTGGTCTCTTTTAAGTTTAAGCCTTGTGGTAAACCTTCTAGATCTACTCTGGTGAAGTCTGCTCTTGGTTGTTGACTTTGACACTGATATACCTACCTAACGGAGCATGATCTTAATCTGGCCAACTGTTGTTAAGGGCTATTTCTTCACCAGGAAAAAATCCTTTCATAACCCACCTTTTCTGTGATCTTCTGGGACTTTTGGTGTCCCATGAATTTACCAGTGCATTATTTCTCTTTAGGAATGTAACACATAGTTCATTTGGCCATAATGTTTCTGCTCGCTCTCTTTATCTGATGGGTTTGGTTTGGATTTTTTCAGCCTAATGGTGGCTTGCTTCACTAGAAACGACAGTTCTTTGGACTTCATATTGAGTTAAGAGCTACAGCAAATGCATCCAATGCAAATGGCACGCTTGAAATCAACGTTGTGAAATACTGAGAGAACAACACACACCAGGGCATGGTACAGCTGAGCAGCCGACTGTCTTATTACTTCTGACTCTTTAAAAATGAAGAGACCGCACATAAATTACAAATGAAAAGCTGCTTAACAATCAAGACATCCTTCATTGATTATCATAAGGAAGACAAGGAAGACAAATCTCTGTGTGTTTGAATGAAGGTCATTAAGCAAAAGCGTTTACAGTACACAAAAGTCTTTAAGTATAGTGTGGTAATGTGTTGTATTTTCAGCATTACTGTTTGTTTACTGCATGTTTACACACCACACAGGGCACATGCCAGTATGACAGGGGTCAAGAACATAGCTCATGGACTATGTCCGAAAAGATTCTGATGGCACTCTGAAAGGGAAAGGTGCATAGAAGAAAGAGAAAAGACAGTTCTTGTTATTTTATTCAGCTAGAGAAGCTGGCAGTGGAATCTATGAAAAGTATCATAAAGAAGATTTCAGGAGTACAGTACAGAAACACCATGTTAGTGGAATCCAGTATTTCAAAGGTATTTAGTAGCACTGATTATGCATGTTACTAATTTTAATGCACATATGCAAGCTGTACTACTTAAAGCACCAGACACTTACTTGTCTCTGAGTTCAGCATCCAAAAAGACTGTGAAACTGGGCTCTTCTTCCTACAGGGAAATTACAGAAAGACAAGAGGAAAGAGGAGAAAGGAAAGAGAAGACAACTGAACATTGCTCCACCTGCAGTACACCACGTTTCAATAAATGCTTTGAGCTAATTAAGCGTCTACTCTGATAGCTTCATCTCCACACAATCGACTCCTTCTACTTCGAGAAGGACGGGAGGGGAGGCTGAGGGAGAGTTGGAGAAACGGAGCGAGAGAGGTCACTTTGAATCAGTTGTTCATTAATGCCACATTAACCCGGTTCCTCTGAGCGTCTCTTTCGCTCCTTGTTTAAAATATCTGGTGGAGCATATTTAGCATCTTGGAGAGGGCCAAAATTCCCTTGATTAAACAAATAATAGCACATTCAAGAAAACTGTAATTGAGTTCAAATTGATTCGTGCCAGTGCTCTAATTGCATTTAAACACTCTTTGTCCCTAACCCTAGATTCCTGGCTTCTTAATTACTGGGCCCTCTGAACACCAATCCCTACGGTGCCAAAATGAGAAAATAAAAATAGTGTAAGCTTTATGGTACGTCGTTAAAATGACCTATAAACTTTTTTTGTATTCACTATAATGAAACCCCAGCAGACACGTAGGAGAGTGGAGGGTGGGGAGTACTCTGGCTCATGTTCGAAACGCTACATATTAGCCCTATCCCCGATAGACGCTGTGCTGTCACTCAGTCTCCTGACTTCTCTCTCTCTCCTCATCATTGGGGGAAAAACAAGAGAGAGGCGAGGAAGACAGAAATGTGTTTCCTGAACAAGAGGTGAAAGAGGTGAAGAAAAAAAAAAAAAGAAGCACATCCTGGCTGGAGGAATGGCCGCCGCTGGTGTCTTTCTTGCCGAGGCAGCAAAAGCTTCAAGAGAGTATGGCGCCTGCCAAGTCAAACAGTGTACTGTGTGTGTGTGTGTATGAGATGGAGAGAGAAAGAGAGGTGGCCTTCCTGAGGGCTCGTTGCAGCTGGAGCTCTGTGAATAAAGGTAACGAGGGAAAGACAGCGCTACTGTAAACTGTGGGGTTTCCCCTCCCTGGCCATCTTTCACTAGGACGTTCCGAATCAAACAGCCCAATCGACTCCACCTAAAATATACCCTGCATTGTTATTTCCATCCAAACCTTCCACTGAAATACAAAAGACCCAAAAAAGTACTTGGAAAGAAGGTAGCGCTTCTGGGGTTTTTTTTCTTCTTCAGCGATCGTGCCAAACAAAATGCCAAGAGAGCTGCGATGACATTCAGCGGTGGTTTGAAAATACGAGGCATTTAACTGCGATTAGATTCTTTATATTATTGTTGAGAGTCTGACACTGAAGAGGAAACCAGAACAATCAATTCAACCAAGTTTTTTTTTCTTCTCCTTCCTCCCCCCATCTCTCTTGCTCTCGCTGAATTTAGAAACACTAATTAGTTTTGCTCTCATAAACCCAACCTGAAAATGGCCAATTAGATAGTGTGAAGTGGGAAACGTGCTGAAGAAACACGCGAGTAAAGGGGGAGAGAAAGAAAAAGAGGGGGAAAAAAATTATCCTTCAATTACAGAGCCACTTCAACGAAAGATGAAAAAAAAAAAAAAAGTCGTTTCACATTCTTTCCAAAGTGAACATATGTTGTGATCGTGTTCAAAGGCAAAGCATGAAATGAGTAGAGACCACGAGAGCACATGGATACTGAAATGGCAGGGTGTAAATGAACTGAGATCATAAAACTACATCTGTACTAGATGGCATTGCAGCCTCTTGGGTGTGTTGAGGTCAGTCGTGCTAACACAGCCACCTGGCTAACCGCGGCAGCACCTGGGTCTTAGCATGCCATAACATGGTCCTTACCGGCACTTCCAGTTGTCCAGTTAGGCAAATCCATCACTAGAGTCTGTACGTTAAAACTAACATCTCCAAAGGACCAAATCTTATTTGCTACTCTGATATCTAACAACCAAAACTAGCCAGTTAATGTTGTCATTTGAAGGCGAGCCAGGATTTGATGCATTCACACTGTGAAGTGTCATATAAAATTAATGACAAACTTGCGCAAAAATTGTCTTGCAGACTTTTTTTCTTCCCTTGAAGCTGAGCTGCTCCAGTCTTTCATCAGTGTCAATGTGAAGACTGATGGTCTGTCAGAATCCTGCTACCCCCCGCACCTTTTCCAGCTCTGGCCAGCTTCTGGACTGGCCAAAGTGGCTAAAATAAAAAATAAAAAAAAACAGGCAGCATTTACTGGACATAAATTCTCAGATGTCGGGGGTCGGTGCCAACGTCCTTGCCGCCAATGGTAGAGAGGCCAACAGAGTTCATGCTGACTGCAGCTTGCACCAGCGCTGAACATCTGCTCATGAATGAGCACACTGGCCGCTTAGGAAGGGAGGAAGGGAGGGGAAAAAAGCAGTGCTCGGAGCGCCGATGATGAAAAATCCGATGCTCTCTTTCGCCTGGCGTGCTTGTTTTGCGGCTATTCTCCCGAGTCCTACCCTGTAGAATTGCATTAGGAGAAGTTTCAAGCATCGATCTGACAGAACAGCTGGCACCAGATAGGGATGTGGTGCCCATGGTGAGCTCTGGGGACTTTCACGTGGAGACCTGTACACTCGTTCTCGTACGCTTGTTTTGTCCTTGAAGAAGGTTTAGGAGGAGGGAGGGAGGGTGGCAGTTAAACTACTACACAGGTGATAAGGTTAAAGAGGCAACTACAGTTCTACTGTAGTAACTACAGCTCTGAGTAGAACACAAAAGTATTCTCTGTGGCTCGTCTCTTCAGCCTGGTTCTCTTACGTAGGAAATAGTGGGTGGTGAAATTTAAATCACAGTGCAATTTATCATAGTGTTGCTATCAGAATTATTATTCTGATCATTCGGACCTACAATCAAGCAAACATTCATTGCAGAGATGTTGTGCTAAGAATCTCAAACTGGAGACATGGACAGGCAGAAAACCTGAAAACGTAATGCCTCTACCGCCATGTAAGGCAAAACGAGCACTGTGTGGCCAAAAGTATGTGGACACCTGATCATCACACCCATGAGCCATTCCAAAACCCCGAGCATTAACCTGGACCTGGTGTCATAACAACGTCCCCTCTTCTGGGAAGGCTTTCCACTAGATTTGAGTCTGGTTGTGTTCCAGTTCATCTCAAAAGGTGTTCAACCCGTGTCTTCATGGAAATCGCTTTCCACAGGTGCATTGTCATGCTGGAACAACGTTTGCATCTCATCTTTCCAGTGAAGGGAAATCTTAATGCTACAGCACACAAAGACAATTCTATGCTTCCAACTCGATGGCTGTGATGATCGGGTGTCCGTAAACTTTTGGCCATATGGTATGTATTCAAAACAAAAATACAGCATGCATCAAGAGAAAGGGTTCCAGCATCCAAGCTAGTGTATGTATAGCTTTGTCTAAACCTGTTCTATCCAAATACACTCTATTTTTTAAATGCATAAGAGCCAGTCAGTGGGCAGCTCCAATACAGGCGTTATGTCTAGCTAAAAGTTGTGTGTTAAACTAATAATCTAACCACAACTCACCTTCATAGTCAAGGGTAGCTTCAGTGAATTCAGTGGATTCCACGGTTTACAGTCATCAGCCCTTCCCATCAATACTCTTGGACAATATTTCTGCCTCAACATCAATTTATTATATGGATTATCATTGATTGCCAAGTAGCAAGGGGCTGAAATATAGACAGAGTGAGTGATCTTCAGCTACTGTGCTGGCTTCTCGTTGTTGTGCGCAGACGTTTGTGGATACCAAAATAGAAAACTACCTTGCCTATGTTTTTGTGTCTTTCGCTCTTTCACACTCTCTGTGGATTATATGACATAAAATGTCTTCGCACGTAAACCTGTTCCATCGCAGTATGAAAGTATGGATTAAAATTTAACATAACTTGAAATGAGTAGTACAACCGATGTACAGAATCCACCGTCCTACCAGCTACTCGTTACTAACGCCCAACTATACTGAAAGTGAAAACTGAAGCTTTTTTTTTTTTCTTTTGTAACAGAAAAGCATCTGCCATCAAGCAAGAAGCAGAACATGGCTGTGTCATACGGTGAACTTCACGTTTTTTGTTTGTCAAGTTTCTTAATGTGTCCAACTTGAATCAGCGAGCACGACAATGAGTTACCACCTGATCATCACGAGGGTCTGTTTTCCTTTTGTCTGACTGAATATTTACATGAATTCAGTGTACCGTTACATTTACAGCAGAACGCGGCCTGTTCTTTTGGGCTGGGGCAGCGTTATGAGTAATAGAGCATGTTTAAGGAAGTGGTGACTTGGAAATAAACGATTACCTCATATTCAGCAATTTCACTTCTGTCTTGGGCCAAAATAGGATAATTTCATCAAACCATCAACATTTGGGCTTGGTACAATAAGCTGCAGCAAAATGAGGAACAGAAGCTAGAAGTCTAGTCTCAAGATGTACAGATAACGCTACAGTTCATAAGACAGCCTGCAGGCGCTACTGGCTCTGGATCCACCACAAGCCTGACCAGGGATAAGGTGGTTGCTGAATCAGTGAATCCTGCAGACATTAGCAAAACCTAGAGTACAAACTCGGCATGTAGCAACGACATTACATTTAGCCAAATGCTTGGTAAAAACACCTGAGGAGATTCTTTTAACGTTTCCCTTCTTCATCACCGTCATCAGTTTCAACATTATTTAGTTACAACCCCTTTTCATTGAACCTGCTCATGCATATTAAACACACACACACACACACACAAAACATATCAAGCAGCTAACAACTAACAACTCCAGTCTTAGAAAACACTTTAACGTAAAAGCATGTGGCAGCCACTTGATTAAAGGTTTAATAAACAGCTTTTTTTCTTACCGAGCTGAATCCTATCTTATTAATGCATCTAAACATATCAGCATATTGTTCAAAATAAATAAATAAAGCAACAGCCTTGGTATGTATGACTGCTTACTTTTAGTACAAGCATTGTTGACACTTAATGCAATTTCACTGAGGGCACCAGAATGAAAGCACGGCATGGGGTAATAATAAACTCCTAATGAGAAACTCTCTCTTTCTGTAGACCTTGACCAGACAGCCATAAAGCCCAGCTATTCTTTTGGAATAAAATCAGTGTTGGTTATTAAAGACAAATCTCATCAGAGGCTAGATGACAAAATAATTTGTTACCAAGCATAAGGCTTTTAACAGGTAGAAATTAAATTTATTAAATTAAAAACAAGGTTGGTTCTGGGACGAAGATCATTAATTGATATAAATATTGGTTTCTATGTCTTTCCCTTGAAAGACAAAAGCATCCAAAGACTTGGAGCAGTTATCACATACTAAATCACAGCTAAATTTAAACTAAAAATGATTTGCCCGTTTTATATGCAACATTTTTAGATTTTAAAATCTATTTCTTTCGTCATTAAGAGCTGGCTCCTACACAGGCATATTGCTTCCTGTTTAGATGAAGGAAGCAAAGAACAAAACTCCGTAAGAGCTTTGATGTGTTTGCTGCATCGTTTTTGTGTGTGTGTGTGTTCGCTCTAACCCTGTGCAGGGCCTCTTTCACATTATTCATACAACTTTGCCTCATTTTTACTGATGGTGTGGAAATTTGCACACCTGTTTTGCCCTGACCATGTCTTTCACTCTGGTGAGTGCACACGCACACGGGCGGGAGGGCGGAAATGCTTTATTAAGATCCTCCAGCCATAAAGAACATGGGGTTGACTAATCGTCTGCATTACCGTCTGAGAGCCAGAGTTATTCAGACCCAATAAGGAGCTAACACATTGTTGAGAGTGGTGTGGCGCAGTGAAGTTATCTCTACTGTAATAACATCACTGCAAGGCCTGATGTTGTTTAGATCAATAAAGACCCATTACAAGAACACAGATAAGCGAGCCTCCTTGCAATGATCTAACACTCCAGCACCGGAGAAGCATCCTCTATTAAATAAAAGAGGCCCACAGAAGACAACTCATAAGCGATGCTAGTTAAAACAGGCGAAAGTGCACGCAAGACATTTCAATAGCGTCGGTTATTGTGGTTAGCTTCAGCGCTACAGCAGGGTGGGAGCTGGGATGGCTTGACCCAGATACCCAGAGGCACTGGGGTTCTGATTGTGAGACAGTGTGTGTGTGGGGTGCTATGTGTACCTTCTGTAGTGACGTAGCACATTTTCCTTCTCTCTCTCTCTCTCTCTCTCTCTCTCTCTCTCTCCAAGATAACAGTTATATATTTAATGTATACAGTAATGCACTTTTACCACAAAACTCTGTTTAGTGAAAAACAACATGTATTAGCTCTCCATATCTGCCTCTGCTCTTGGTCATTACAGCTAATATACACAAGTTTCTTCACCCCCCTCCCTTCAGCACCATGACAACCCATACGTAAACAATCAAACACATGCCTATACACCCTTCCTCTAATCACACACAATCATTACGAAAGAGAAATTCTTTCACCTGCCAAACAAAATTCCGACAAGCACAGAGTATATAT
>JANCOA010000019.1:3766344-3778467 GCA_024363135.1 Leptodoras oyakawai | reverse complement strand
GGGTTTCCTCCGGGTACTCCGGTTTCCTCCCACAGTCCAAAGACATGCAGGTAGGTGAATTGGTGATGGGAAAATGGATTAGCACCCTGTCTAGGGTTGGTTCCTGCCCTTGCGCTCAGAGCAGCTGGCTGGGCTCCGGCTCCCCCGTGACCCCGTAACTGGGAATAAGCGGTACAGATAATGACTGATGACTGACTGGCCTTCATGGGATGCCATGCAGGGCACCACAGACACAGACAGACACACACACACACACACACACACACACACACACACACACACACATACAACTTATACAATGAATATCTGATCAAAATGAATGAATACTGCTTTGTTAATAACCTCCAGCCCAATACTACCTTGGTCTTACTCTGTACTATAGGTGAACAAGCTGGTATAGTGTAAATGTGTCCATCCTAATTTGCACACCTGAAAATAATAGATTTTTCCAGCAGCAATTTAATTTCAAGTACATATACAATTTTATGCCTGATTAAATAAAGAATAAAAAAAAATCTATGAGAAATCAGAATGAAATATTTATGACATATACTGTATATGTACATACAGCAAAATATTAGTGGATTTGTGTTCACTAACCAGGGAAAAAGCAACTGGCGTTCAGCTGACCATCACTTGGTGGTGGTGGTGGTGGAGTTATTCCCAAAGAAGTACTCTGTAACCAAGTGGGCATCAAGCGAGTGCCATCTGGGTGCACTTATTTAATGCTGGCACAAGTCCCGCGGCAGCCCTGCCATGAAGCAGGGTGTGGGGTGTGGATGGAGAATAAATTGCATCATTTACTTAACACCCATTTACCGACGTGGCCATTAAAAAGCCATGACTATATAATTTGGTTACTTCAGCTGCTGGCTGCTGCCGCCAAAATTGTATGCCGTGAGGGTCACAGGACTGATAAAATGGAGGGCCAAGGCTTAAAACACATGTTTTCCAAGCATGTTTTAACAAGCCTTGATCTATTTCCACCAGAACAACACAGACTACGCTACTCACAAACAAGCAGAGATCGTAATTACTATGCCAAGCCCTCTTTAATTGGTGCATGACATTCGGGAAAGCTGCGTTTGCGTGTTGATAACGTAGCAGTTCGAATGAGGAAGTCAAGGTGTGGGCAGGGCAATTAAACAGGCACCAGACGTACACACCCTACATATGGTGTGAAAGTGAGACTCCTAGCCAGTTCCTGTAAAACGTAATCCCTCCTAGTTCTGTGGCAGGTTTGGAACACATTTTCTTATACTTCAATCTTAATATTTACACTTGGCCACTCTAAAATTTTCCATTTTCATCTTCATGAGTGGCATTGCCTGGGTGCTTTGAGTCATTTTGCTGTAATGTAGTACCAGAAAAATGGGAGAAATGGCACCTGTGAATTGCAGAGCCCATGTCATGAACTCACTTATCAAAATGAGAACTGGATGCTATGGCCAGCAGAGATGATGCACAACCTGCTTACCTGTCAGAAAAGGGGCCTTCGGGCGCAAGTGGAGAAGATCAAGATGGACCAATTCTTCGAAAGCCTGCACCAGCGGACTCTGAAATAGCCAATATACTTCTATTACAATAGAACAAAGATTGAATTACTTTTTAATGTCACTTCATGAGCTTGGGGAGCGCTTCTTGCACTTGTGCATGCAATTAAGCCTGATTGAATCCTAGCTTCATTGTTTAACGAGAGCTAATTGTGCTAATCAAGCATCTCATATTAAGTTGATTTTAATTTGCACTGAAGGGGCCAGAGGCCTAAACACCATACAAGACATCAGAGAAACACAAACTTTGCTTCAACAAGCTGCAGGTAGCAAGCTGTGGTCTTAAAAATGATGAAATCATTTCAATCATGATAAACAACTAGCATTACACAAGTGCACGAAAAATTGTTAATGCTAAATCAACCGATTTTATTTACTACTTCCGTTAACCTCTCTGTGAACTGATCAACTGATTACTGAACACTTCAAATCACACACTGAGATTGTGTTCAGGGAAGCACTCTTAGGATATTAGAAGATATATTTCAGCAATTCATGAAAGCATTTCCATGTTGCCTTGTCACTCATTGTCCCCTCCAAAACTGGAGGGACCACAAGGTCAATTCTTTTTGTTTTTACTATACACTGAATACATTTGGGTCTGAGATCAAAAGAAGATAAGAGACAATAGATCAGAATTTCACCTTTCCTTAACCCTGATATTTACATATAGATGTGTTAAACAACTTGGAACACAGCATCCTCAGATTACAGTGATCAGAAATATTGGAACATCCGACTGACAAGTGTTTCTTCTAGCCCAGGCGTGTCCAGTTACACTGACTGTTTAAACAATGAATAGATTTTAATGTCTACTTGTGGTTTCAGCCCTGGGCTTTACCTGTGAAGACTGAGCTCATTGTTAAAAAAGGATAAACCAACAGGAAGACCAGAGAGCTGTCTGTCGGAGAAAAGCAAAGAAATTATGTGATCACGATCCAAAATAAAGAAAGGATCTGCAAATTATCCACAACATACAATATCATTGGTTAAGCATGGTGGAGCTAGTGTCATGGCTTGGGCTTGCAAGGCTGCTTCTGGAAAAAGCTCACAAATCTTTACTGATGAGAACATGGAAGGTTTTACACTGGCCAAGTCAATCACCAGACCTTAACCCAACTGCGCATGCATGAAACCCCCACCCCAAAAACAAACAATAACTGAAATAAGCTGTGCAGCAAAACTGGAAAAGCAGATCAGAATCAGCTTCATGCAGTTATTGCAAGCAAACAATATGCAACCAAAAATTAAGTGCTAGTCACTTTTTTTTATCTGTTCCTATAATTTTTCTCACCTAAAAATTGGGTAGTCTGCCACCGTGCCAACGTTGTTTAACACATTAGGAAACGAAAGCTGAAATTCTGATCTATTCTCATATATAATATTTATCTTTTGATCTCAGGCGCAAATCTCTTCACTGTACAGCAATAACATGGGACTGTATAGCAAAATTTTCTTTCTAAATCCTAAGCTAATAAAATGTGCGTGAGCTCGCCACAGCCATTCATTCAGTTTTATTAAAAGAGGATATCAACACCTGTAACAGTGTGCAAATGTCCTGTATTGCACATGTAAATAATTACACAATCCCCAACTATTTTTCTGAGTTGTCATGGTACCACAATAAACAGTCCCAACCATTTTGAGTCAGCTGGTGAGTGCTGAAGACCCGAACCACCTGGACGACGGCCCTTGTGCTATTGCAGCCAGCACAGAAACAATACGGTTTCCACAAACTATGTGCTGTGCCCTGCGCGGATCCCTGGGGACCCTGTAAGCACCGTGCGGGCTGTGGCCCAAATCTGCACTAAGCACCCTTCATACAATCCCTTTCCTCAAAAGCTTGGTGCCAAAGCCAATTAGTTTTGTGATTAATTTAGTCATTACCTTACTTTCAGCTGAGGGGATGTAACGAAAAAAAAAGGAAGCATGGTAAACTTGCTGGAGGAGCATGTCTACACTAATTACAGCTTGTTTATTACAATGCTGCTGACAGGAGCACAGGTTTATCAAATAAACAAGCAACGACTACTCAATTAAGAATATCTCAATTTCATCGGGGTTCAAAACGCCAAGCAAACCTGTTTCATGTATGACACCTAATATCATATAAACAAATACGAAAAAAAAAAAAAAAAAGATGAAAGAAACGCTCCTTCGGATAAGAATCCTTTGAATCCAGCCATGATTCAGTTGCAGGAAAAGATAAGTATCTTGTGTATGCAATACTAATTAAACATAAGGTCATTCGTATACAAGCTGGTTTACTAATTACATGTGTGGACACATTACTATTGAGGGCATGTGGTGGAGGGGGGAATACATTACTCCCTCAGCAGGTATTTATAACATGTCCTTTTCACACATCTGCTACAGCAAACACTAAGCAGCTCTAAAGCTGAAGACCTAAAGCATCTTAATCACCTAGTCAACATTAACATTTGAGAGCTAGAGAAGCTCAAGAGCTCAGATCTCTGTGCCGACACCTTATTACACCCACGGCCATAGAGCTATATCAAGAGTGAATATAGGAACATTTCATGATCAAAGCAGAGCAGGATCTCCTGCACCATGGGATGATGGAGCAGCCAAGTGCTCCCATGTTAAACCACTGGTCTGGGTTGAGCTCCAAACACACATCACTCTGAAGGAAAATATAAGAAGGATTCTGCAGACAGTAAAGATGTAATAAAGGTGTAACAAATTTAATAGGATTACAGAGTGTGCGTGTGTGTGTGTGTGTGTATCTCACAAATGTCCTCAAATAAGTTAGCATGTGTTTTGATTTATCATGTGTCACAGCTCAACATTTTCCCTGTTAGCTAAATAATACTGTAACACTGCCCCGTGTTAGAGCCCCTTTCCTGACCAGTAAAAACCAAACCACTGAGGAAGTATCAACAGCACCTCCTAATAAAATGGAGAGTTCCCAAAAACCCTGCCAGTATGACAGGTCAGTGTATGAACACTTTTAGTAATCCAGGTCTTTTTTCCCCTTTGGAAAGTACTACACAATAGGCAACGGAAGTTCCTGGAAAGGCAGGCAGGTTTCATGTAAGAACCCGGTGACCTCAGAGGGCAGAGATCGGAGGAAACTGATCCAGCACTCTGATCCCAGCTCAGCTGTCAGCTCCGGAGCTGGCACAAAGGCACCTGGAATAATCACACCATTCCAACCCCTAATCCAATCAGTCAGGCTCTGCACTGCGATAGCTGAGGATGAACCGCAGCTCGCGTATCAGGATATTGGACGGAGCAGAGAAGTGAGTGACCAGGCTAAATAAAGCATTGGAAACTGAATTATTAGGTCATTCATAAATACTACAAAAGGATTTTATGATTAAATGTATACATGCCTGCATGCATGGTTGACAAATTATAGGAAAAACTGATGCAGTGGCTTTCAGTCAGGGACTTTTTTAACAGTAACTTTTTTTAAGTTACTGTGGTGGAAATCACAAAGCAAAGTTATTATATATTGTTCTTTATTTCTTATAGTTATTAGCTGTTTGACTCTTCATTTCAACTGGATGAATTTAATCCAAAATGTAATACCTCATGGCTGATGAATAAGGACAATTCTGACCTGAGGCGTCAGTTCAAGAAAATAAAGCTCTATGGTTTGAATAATTAAAAAAAAATAGGGTCACATACATTTAAACAAGGTCTTTGAAATAAATCTGAACTTTTTTTTAAGAGTCTGAGACCCCATGGCATAAAGGGAAGGCTTCAATAAAGTTCACCTTTATCCTATGATGATTAGTATTCCAGGATGACAACCTTCTCAACCACAGAACATGCAATGGGGGTCACCAGATCACACAAGTGAACAACTATGGGAAATTTTAAACTGACACTGAAATTGCTCCACTACAGCCATCATCATCATCATCATCATCAAAACACCAACTGAGCTCATATTATTTGGAGGAACTATACACCAAGGTGCACTGAAGCATGTGGCTTGTGGAGGCCCAAAGCCTTACTAAGGCATGTTCTGTTATTTAATCTTTTCCTTTAATTTGTCACCTGTTTCATGACTTCAAAAATCCGTGGAGGCGTGAGGACACATCCACCAAAAGCCTGATGATGTCCAGTGCCTGTCCTGCATGGCAGGCCTGTACAGTGTAGATTAGTTCAGTGTAGAAGACACACACACACACACACACACACACACACACACACACACACACTCTCTCTCTCACACGCACACACACCACTATACAGGAGCCGTACAGTAATCTCTCCTAATGTATCATGAATTATACAGTCAGCCTTTAATTTACAGGCCTGGATTTAGCCCCCAATTTAGATTACTTGAGTCCTTAACGCTGTACTCTATACAACATCAACATCCTGCTGCTTCGAAATATTTAATACACCACGAACATTACTGGCAAATAGAAAAGGACTGGAAAAGGACTGGCAATTCTGCAAGTGAAAACATTCTGCGCCTATTTGCAAAGCGAGAGCTGAAAGTCAGAAAGAAAAGTTCTGCCCAACACTTCAAACCCGGGTCAGGCAGCGTTTGCCAATGTCCGCTCCTGCATAAGTGAGCACACAAACCCCAGAGCCTGTTCAAATACTCCTTCTCTCTTTCTCGCTATCGCTCTCCATTCTTTCTCTAGAAACTCATGACAACAGCCGCAGCAGCGATGTTTGATCTTCTGTGTTTTCCTTAATCCGGGTTGTCAAGGTTCTAACGTTGAAGCCTGTTTACTTCTCCAACAAAAAAAAAAAGTCGTCCCCTCTCTCTCTTTTGCACTTTTCTTCCCCTTCTAAGACAACGACTAACCCAGAGCACTGAGATTGCACTAGCCCAAGGGGCTCACAGATACACAGATTGAATAGATCTCTCTCTCTCTCTCTTTTTCTTCTTAAATGGTCTCACTATAGTGAAGATTAAATTAGTTGAAAATAACGTTGTTGTTTTTTTTTTTTTATTCCTGAGACACCCGGAACTGGGTGTGTAAAGAAATATTACAACTAAAATAATAAATATTGTAAATAATACATAACAATTATATTATAAACATGTTTAATATACATGTGTATATAATTCAAAATGTATACTTTGGGTGCATGACAAATCCAATATTTTTAAGCCAGGTAATGAAACAGCTGCGTTTGTATTGAACTTCATTTACAATGTGGGATAAACAGGACGCCCATAAAGAACTTTAGGTCGAGCGGAAAAGAAAAGAAAAGAAAAGAAAAGAAAAGAAAAGAAAAGAAAAGAAAAGAAAAGAAAGGGCAGAAGCAGCCGCTCTGTTATTAACAGGATGTTTGGGTCCTGGAGTGAAGCCCTTCAGTGCAGGAGAGGTAATGAGAGGAGAAACTCAGGCTCCGTCTGAAGGCTCAGGTGCTGCAGCCACACTTCAGTCCGGCAGAAAGCAGAGCTTCAGCACACTCGGGTCCAAACCCGGGCCGCTGAGCCGCTGAGCCGCTGTCGGGCTGCCAGCAGAAGTTTCGGGACTTCGGTGAAGCTGCAGTTTGCAGGGCCGTTTGGGATTAGACAGCAGCGTTTGGACTAAAAGCAGCAGCGCAGCTGAAATCAATGCTAAAAGCGGACAGAAAGATGTGCGCTCAGGTCTGACTCTGGCTTAAGTGAACACGTGGGGGAGGAAGAAGGAGAAAAAAAAAGAAAGCGCAGTGCTGCTGAAGATAATCTCGGCATCCTGTAACCGACACCGCGGAGAGGAGCGGAGAGGAGCGGAGCGGACAGAGAGCAAGAGACGGGAGCGTGCTTTATTTACAGCGAAGTGCAGCTAGAAGCGGAGCGCAACAACTCGCTAGCTCACAGGGCTAACTTCTGAGGGGGAAAAAAGTCACGTTAGCGTCTCGAAACGCGCCTTACATTTCAAACTAACGCCGTTTTAACGCCATTCGGCATCGTTTTGCTCGTTGTGCGTGCTGTTTGTTTGTTTGTTTGTTTGTTTGTTGTTTGTTTACTCCGCGGCAACAAACAACAACCAAAAACACACAAAGCCAAACTCCAGGTAGGCGGCCCGGGAGGAAAAAAAAAGTAAAATATTACTGAGGGGGGAAAAAACAAACACTGGAAGCAACTTACCGTAATTTTGGAGTTGTTTTAAAGTCTAGAGAAAGACGCGGCTGCTGAAATCGCTGCGCGGCGGTTTGAACTCTTCGCGTGATCTTGTGTTTGGGCAGAGCGCGTGCGATAAATCACACTGTAAACAAATATTACTCCGCTCTAGGGACTAACTTCAGCGCTCAGCGCCAGGATCCGCGCGAGCCTCTGACCGGAAAGCGCAGCGTGCAAGCGGGGAAGCAGCACTTTCACCAAGGCTTTGTAACTCTCAGCTCAGGAACGCGGGATCCTTCCGACGTTTTTACACTTTGTGCGAGGGGGGGGAGAAAAATGTCGCGGATTTAGATATTGTTGTTTTTTGATGTTCCCAGTCCGTGACGTCATATCCACCTGCTGAAAGTAAACACGGCGCGGCGCGCGGGCTGCGAGCGAGTCGATGCACTTCGGTGAAGCACAAGTTTGCGGACGACATTCGTAGGCTGCGTGTGAGTTTATGGACTGAACAAGGAAATAAAACGTTTTAAAGTCTATCTACAAACAAAAGACACAGGCGTCCAGGTGGATAACTGTAACTGCAGCCAGGCGAGGCATCCTCTGCAGCTTTTCTCGGTTTCATCCAATGAACCAGGGCAAGTTCAGAGGGTTAAAAAGTTCAGGAGGAGGACTAGCCCGAGTGCTAGAAAAAAAAGTATGAAAATACAAGCACCACCATCTGCCCAAGCAGCTGCCACATTTACTTTTCCACTTTCCAGACCCAACTGATTATTTACCGTGTTTACACCAGTGTCTCTGTTTTCATGTTTATGAGTACTTGAGCACTTCAAAGTTTCATTTCTCTCACTTCTCTCACAATCCGCTCAGAACATGAACACACAGCGAGCATACACAGTGACACTCCTTTTCAGTTCCATTTTATTTGCTGACTCGAATGACTGTCAGCTGATGATGGGTTCAGTAGTGATGTGTGCACGTGTTCAGTATTGATAAATAAACAGTGAGCCTGTGGCCGGTCTGTGATTCACAGTCAGTAGTTAGTGATATAGTCTGATCACGGGAAAGGAAAATGGTGTACACGCATATGGAGGAATATATTTAGCCCAGCACATTTCTGATCTCCTGCACTACAGAGACATGAGGGAGTTTTACGGGTACAGAGCGCCACCGTGTGGCTGAGTCGGGACTTCTGACGCGAGAAGTAATGACGTCATTATGCAACGCATACACACGAATTCGGATAACCTATATACACGTTTCCGAAATCTCCACTCAGCTATCTACACTGATTATCTACAAATGAATTTCAAAAGAAGCATGGCTTACATTTACTCAGTCACAGTTGCTGAAAACCATTGTTCATGACATGCCTAATATCGTGTAGGCCCCCTATGTACCACCAAAACAGCTCTGAATGTCAAGACGTGCACTCCACAAGGCCTCTCAAGGTGTGCTGTGGTATCTGGCACCAAGACATTAACAAAAGATCTTTAAGTCTTGTAAGTTCTGAGCTGGGGCCTCTGTGGATCTGACTTGTTTATTCAGCACATCCCACTGATGCTCAGTCAGATTGAGATCTGGGGAATTTAAGACCTTGAGCAGCTTGTCATGTCCCTCAAAACAATGTTTGCAGTGTGGCAGGCAGCATCGCCCTCTGAAAGAGAGCACTGCTGTTAAGAAATACCGTTCCTATGAAGGGGTGTATTTGGTCTGTAACAATGTTTAATTTGGAGGTGTGTGTCAAAGAAACCACATGAATGCCAGGAAACAAGGTTTCCCAGTAGAACATTGTAAAAAAATATGATTCATCAGACCATTTATCAGACCTTCTTCCATTAGTCCAGTTCGGATGCTCATGTGTCTACTGTATGAGCTTTTGCCGGTATACAGGGGTTAGCATGGACACTCAGAACACACAGTAAATCATAGCCAGCATTAACCTTTTCAGCAATTTGGGCTACAGTAGCTCTTCTGTAGGATCAGCCCAGACAGGCTAGGCTTTGCACCCGATGCACGTCAGTGAGTCTTGGGTGACCATGACCCTGTTGCTGGGTCACCGGTTATCCTTCCTTGGAGCACTTTTGGTATGTACTGTCCACTGCATACCAGGAACACCACAGAAGACCTTCAGTTTATGGAGATGCTCTGTTTGACAGCAACAAACAACAAGATCTAGCTTTACACTTGCCCATTTTTCCTGCTTCTAACACATCAATGAAACCAGAAACCGACTGTTCACTCGCTGCCTGATATATCCCTGAGAACACTAGTGAAAGTATTTCTTTTTTGAAATTTTTGCTAATTTAATACAACAATTTTCATTACAAATGCTATTATTGACAATGCCAGTGTGCACTCAAGCTATCATGGACTGCATAAGTTTGGACAGTTACCATTGTCACTATCACAAATTTTGCTTACTTTTAAATAAACCTGTTTATTTCCGACCTTTACATTACCTGTACATTACAGTTATAATAAAGTCATGTTAATAGTGTAATGTTCAATTTATGTCATAAATGTAAAGGTAGTACAAATTGCAATAAAAGTTAAAGCATCATAGCCTACACTGTATTCGTCATTATGGTTCATTTAGTAGACATTCCTTGGGGTCTCTGAATTTCTATAAAAAGGATTGAAATGGCAAAATCTCTCTCTAGATCCTGTATGTATATGACTATAAAATGTCTACAACTCATAACTCAAATGTATCATGTGTGACATGAGTAATCTCTCACTACGTGTCTTCTTTCATCTCAGGTTAGAGTGTGGGGTATGAGATGACGTGTCTTCTCACTGTTATATACAGTATCTATGGTAAAACCTGCCTAAAAGCACTCAGCACAATGGCATCTTGTTTACTGGGGCTAAAAGAGGCCTGAAGCTATTAGGGCTAAACTATTATAGTTCATGTATATTTTTAGGATATCTTGCTAAACAGTGTGTTTCAGCCACAGCCACAAGCATTTCCCTGGGGCTGAGGTCAGAGATCTGACTTGGTGATTCAAACATTCCTGATACTCTCAGTAACACAAGATTAAAATACATCAGATTGCATAACTGAAAAAAGCATAAGAAAACAAAGCATTTTTTAAAGATCCTAATAAAAACATTCTGGACTGTTCCTTTGTAATACACTGTTATTTCTGTAGAACTTCAATTACTCATGAGTGCACAGAGATACAACCACACTGTGTGTGTACAGACAGCAGAAGATGTGACGTTTCACCAATTTATTAAATAGCTGTCGCTGAATAGATGTGTTAAGAGGCATTGTACAGTTGTAAGAATATGACCCTAAAGTCCCCACTGTTATTTGTCTTAGAGCATAATGTTCAGTAAATACTATTAATTATTTAGTATTTACAGTGAAACTAAGCAGGAAACACATGTAATAGGGGTGTAACGATTCACCAGTACGAATCAGAAACTGATACAAGTCATGGTGCTACAAAATATCTCTCATTCCCTAACAAACCTGCTCAGGGTCTTTTATGAGAGGAACATTCATGACATTCATAACATTTCTCAGGTAAAAACACGAACAGCATGTCCGACAGTGCTGACATGGTTTGCAGTGCACCAACATATTTAAAATCTGACATTGTAGACATTTAGATTTTATAAGAAGGAAGGACTATGGGACAAAAATCTGGCAATTTGTATGGTCTATAGTTCAGCGATTATGTACAGTCATAGTACGACAAGTCTTAACACTCACCTGGTGAGACAGTGAGGTGTATATAAAAGTAAATAATAAATAAATAAATAATAATAATAACACCAACAATTATTATTATTATTATTATTATTATTATTATTATTATTATTATTATTATTATTATTATTATTATCCTTTTCTTTTTTTAATCCAATTTTCTAGTTTCTTTGGCTTGAGTTTGTGCCATTATTGAAAATGTAATATTAATTTTGTTTTCAGTGCTGAGGGGCTTTGCAACATTCATTAATTTCAGTGTACTGAAGGGCTTCTGAATTAATATTAATATTTTTTCATATTTCTCCCCCTAACTAACTGCCAAAGAGAGTTTTTTTGTCCAACTCTGTAATAAACAGAATGGCGTTATTCTGAAACGGTACATTTATCTTCCATTTTTTCCTGTGTCATAAAGTAAAACTATTCCATGGGATTCTGTGGTCTTTTATGAAGTATACTGTATCTATTTGAAGGCAAACAGTGCCACTTTTTTTGGCTTATTTTACTTTTACAAATGAATGTCTACATTAAACAAATGTTAATAACTGTAACAGATCATATTAAAATAAAAACTGCATCATATTAAAATCATGTCTGAATCATATGGTAGACCATGTATTTAGATATTGGATCATAATATAAGGGGGCGACACGGTGGATTGGCGGGTAGCTCCGTTGCCTCACAGTGAGAAGGTCCTGGGTTCGATACCCGGGTGGGGCGGTCTGGGTCCCTTCTGTGTGGAGTCTGCATGTCCTCCCCGTGTCCGTGTGGGTTTACTCCGGGTACTCCAGTTTCCTCCCACAGTCCA
>JANCOA010000019.1:3583906-3596353 GCA_024363135.1 Leptodoras oyakawai | reverse complement strand
GGGATATGGAACAAAAAAGTCAAGTGGTAGACCCAAAAAAATGTCACCAGCGCTGAGCCGCAGGATCCGACTAGCTGGCCGTAAAGACACGGGACGATCCTCGACACAGATCAAGGCCATTACTGGTGCTGATTGCTATTGTCTTACTATCCAGTCTTTATATTGCTCGTGCTTTATATGTATTTGTATTTCAAGGCCTAAGAAAGAAGTGTTGTAAATAGTTTGAGCTAAATGTGACCATCAGCACAGCATCCTTTTTCTTATCTAGTACTGGTTTCCAGCATCATCTCACTGCTGATGAACTGGAACACCCGACACATATGACACACATCAGTGATGTGCATGCATGTCAGAAATGTAATAAATGAAAATGCACAAGCTTTTTTCTATACTTCTATTCATAGCCTGTCTTGTTATGATGATTGTAAGACACTGCAGCTTGCTCTGACCATCTGCCAAAACACTAATCAGCCATAACATTAAATCCACCTTCTTGTATCTACACTCTTTGTCCATTTTATCAGCTCCACAAACCATACAGGTGCACTTTTGTAGTTTTACAGATAAAGATCTGTTTTTCTGCAGACTTTATTAGCCCCCTTTTATGCTGTTCTTCAGTGGTCAGGAGCCCCACAGAGCAGGTACTATTTGGGTGGTGGATCATTCTCAGCACTGCAGCGACTCTGATATGGTGGTGCTGTGCTGCTGTGTGTTATCTTTTGTTACTTCTTATACAACATCAGCAGGTGGTATAACACACTTGGAGGAATTAACTAGTGTGAGTTTTAGAAAACTGTCTGTGATCTCTGGGTGGGTGAGAATATCATTCTCTCTCTCTCTCTCTCTCTCTGATAGCGCTTTCCTCCAAGTGTGTCATTACATTGCCCTGTGATGCAGCATGAGCAGCAGTTTGAAAAATGCAGTCACCTTCACCTGCTTGGAAATTGGCTAATGGGGGGGGGCGCTTATGTAACTCTATAGCTTATGTAACTCTATTCTCCTCATGTGAACGAGCTGTTTAATGTTATACAAATGATCATATTAGAGGGGCGCATTGATACGGTATAAACACTGCGGCAAATGCCGGAACTACTTTCAAAGCCGTTCCTGACCAATCAGATTCGAGCATTCAGCAGCGCTGACCAGGTAGAATGGTTCATTAATAACGGGACACAAGCTCGGTGGGCGTTAATCGTAGAAGACTAGCGAGTGATTGACTGTTCAACGGACCAATCAGGGAGTGCGTTCAGACATCCACACTGCCGCTGAGCGGTGATTAGAGACGAGCTCAGGGTAGCGTAGGTGACTGGAGTTTGCGTACTACAACACCGGCTGCTTTCCACGCGTGACGTCACGGACGCCATATTGGATTTTTTTTTCCGCTTTCCCCTCTTCAACAGGAGCCATTAGCACGTCGCTTCGTGGTGGATTTACACGCTCGTGAACCATGGAAATGGACACCCTTCTCGAGGCTCTGAAAGGTTGTAGTAGTTGTTTACTGTACTGACTAGCGTTAGTGGCGTTATGGAGGCCGGGTGGTGGCGGTGAGACAGCCCCGAGGCGGGAGCCACCAAACCTTCGCGTTAGCACGACAACTTAGCTCACTCGTTAGCCTTCGCTGCTAACTTCTTCGGCTAGAGATTTGACTCGTCGCTTTTTATTTCCATGAGTTAAAGTGCGAATTGTGGGTGGTAGAAGTAAGTTGTAAGTTTTTTTGTCTGCCTTGCTGGGTTTCCATTTCCACGGCTGGCGAGGTTACCGGTTAGCTGCTAATTGGTAGCCATTGAGCAAGTTTTGAGCCGCGAGCTAGCTAGCTGCGCATTAGACACCTCAGAGTAATAATGTTTACCGGATTGTTGTAATAACAGGCGGAGTTTGTTGTTTTACGTCATCTTTTCCAGGTTACACACGAGTGTTTCTTCTCTTTATTATAATAATTATAATAACGGTTCAATTCTCTGAAGCACTATTTCGTTCTGGATAAGCAGTGAAGCCGGTAATCTGTCAGTGTTTAATGTTGTAGTCGGTAGGATTGGATATAAGCGGATAAGCGGGATGAATGCAGGCTGGTGGCTGTTTGGACAGTTTTTGGGCAAGTTGTGGTGTTTATTCAGTATGTGCTGTAGTTCAGTGCATGATGATGATGTCTCATTGTGTTTCTCTGCTGTCCTCAGATTTCGAGAAGAAAGGGAAGAAGGAAGTGTCTCCGGTGCTGGACCAGTTTCTCTGCCATGTCGCTAAGACCGGAGAGACCATGTAAGACATGTGGACTTCCTCTACACGCTGCTTAGCTCTGCTGTTCTGAAGCACAAGGAGAAGTTTGTCATGAGAATATCAGAAACCTGCTCTTCTTACTTAAACAGGAACGTGTGTGTGTGTGTGTGTGTTTCTCTCTGTAGGGTCTCCTGGTCGCAGTTTAAAAGCTATTTTCTCTTCAAACTGGAGAAGGTGATGGAGGACTTCCGAGCTTCAGCGCCAGAGCAGAGAGGACCCGCAAACCCGAACGTGGAGTCCGTCCCGTTTGAGGAGATGAAAGAGAGAATACTGAAGATCGTCAGCGGATACAACGGGTGAGTGGTCTTTATCCAGGGCTGCTCCAGTGTGACGTCCAGGCACGTAGTTTGTTTTTTTTCTGCCCCAACCCTCTGGAATTCCTGACCTGTTTCCGTTCAATCACGATCCTCTGTGTCTTCTTTTAAAGCTCAACTCCAAACTTGCCTTTTCTCTGCACTTCACTTCCTTCTAATCACTGTTGGCACCTGTTTCCCTTGTAAAGCAAGCTTCGGTTTGTGAAAGGTGCTATAGGCACTTTTTATTATTATTAATAATAATAATTTTATAACACAGTGGGAGCTAATGTAGTTTAATGCCTGGTGTACACTAAAATATATATTTTTTTATCTTTTTTCTTTTTTTTTTGAGAAAGTGAGACCACAGACGTTGCAGATTTTAATTGTAAGAACACACACTGTATGTTTCGGGTCAGGATCACACACACCTGATGTTTTATACTATTTCAGAGTATTTGTCAGTGCCATCTACTGCTACATACTAACGTTATTGTTATTTCTACACTAGTGTTATACACTCTGTAGCCATAAATTTGTGGACACCTGACCATAAAGGGGCTTTCCACTTGATTTTGGAGTGTAGCTGTGAGCTGCAGGAGCATTAGTGAGTTCAGGAGCTGGTGTTGGGTGAGATGACCTGGTGCACAGTCAGTCTTCAAGTCATCCCAAAGGTGTTCATTGGGGTTGAGGTGAAGGACACTTAGGATCTTACACTTTTTTCAACCTTGACAAAGCATGTCTTCCTGGAGCTCGCTTTATGCACAGGATCAATGTTGCGCTGGAATAAGTTTGGGCCTCTTAGGCTGTTCCCAGTGAGGGTAAAATAAAATATTAATGCATACAGGTATTTGCTATACAGTTGTGTGCTTCAAACTTTGTAACAGTTTGGTTGTAATAGCTAGATGTCCACATACTTTTGGCCACATAGCGTGTGTACATAAATAATGTTATTCGTAATGATATTGTTATTTGTACACACAGTTCTGCACAAATATGTAGCATCTAGTTGGTGAAGCCTTTCAGTCAGCATGCTGTCATTTTCTGCTTAATATTCTGTCACTGACATTTCTGACTTAAAATCCTGTGCCATGAAATCAACAAACAAACATTTGATATTTGCTATTCAAAATCAGGCAGGCTCTATAACAAGAACACTGTAGGATGTTTTGGTCAGATAATCAATTCAGATCAGCCTTGAATCAGTACGTCCCTGCAGTTGTCAGGAGGAGAGTGTCAGACCCAGAATTATCCCAATTATCCTCTAGTGTGGGACCAGCATAACAAAGTATACAAACAAGTATATAGTCATTATCCTCTTGTAGCAAAGTTGAGAAAAAGTCGACACGTTGCTGGCCAGTGTTTCAGTGTTTTGTCCTCGCCTCACATGTCGGAGTTGATATTCGATGGTGTTCAGCGTCTCACTTTTCTCTTCATATGTTTGTGTGTGAAGTGACTTACTCAAAAACCAACAGCCTGCAGCACAAACTCTGGCCCCATGCCCAGGCTTGATTTGGCTCCCTGCTTATCGTATTGAGCTATAAAGTAGCATGAATTTTGATACTGATTTAAATGTGGAAGATCTAGAATGTATGTGGGTTTGTTTTGTTTTTTTAACACCAAGGAGTAATTTTTGGACTTGGCATCATGCAGCAATTTTATTATTGTTTTACGTTAACCAGAAGAAACCCATCACACAAGACGTGTCCCAAATTCCACATACAATGGATTTAATAGAATTTACATTTCAGCTTCATTCCTGAGTTATTCTTTTTCTAGACATTTCTCTTGTTCACCTTATTTGACTTCCCACATACAGTGGTGCTTGAAAATACATTCATTCACATCTGTGTTTCTGCGTGAATATGAAATAAAAGATCAGATTTTCACAAAAGTAAATAAAGAGAATCCAGTAAACAAAATGAGACAAAAATATTATAATTGGTCATTTATTAAAGAAATGTGCCCAGTGTTGCGTATCTGAGTGCACATCACACTTTTGCTTTCAGTATCTGCTATGGTCCCCTTATGCAGCAATAACTGCTACTAAATGTTTCTGGTAACTGTTGATCAGTCTCTGTTGTTGGTGGATTTCCTCACATGAAGGGCTCGCTTCAGGTCCTTCCTCGATATTTCTGTTGGATTAAGGTCAGGACTTTGACTTGGCCATTCCGAAACACTAACTTGCTGTTAACGGTACACCACTATGTTGTTTAAATCAACCATGTCAAGAGGTAGATCAATAATCATCAAGATGTCATTCTTTTTGCCGATACTGTATTTGCTTCTGTTCACGCATGAGCCTTCATGGTGATCTTCCAGGAATCGTGCTAGGTCTCATCCTGCCTACATCAGTATTCGCACTCAACCCCTTCCCATTAATAATGATTACATTCTTGCATTAAAGTGCAGATGTGAAAGGGGTAACGGTGAAGGGCAGTTTGGACAAACTTATCTCTGTGAAAGTGCACCAAGTGCAGACTGAAGATAATCATTGTGTTAAAAGAGACAGCTATGAAGCAATGGTCTTGCTGTAAAATTTATAGTCTGTGTTTTTGGCGTCGTTTCTTTTTATTTATGACCCTGTCTCTTTTTTACAGGCAGTGCCCCCTGTCGGTGACCAGTCAGATTGTTTTGTACATAACTGATGTATGTGAGACAAACACCCTGTGGATGGGAGAGAAGCCTCTCAGGCATTCAGTCCCATAACATGTTTAGATGTGTATATATAAAAAATAAAGGTTCTGCTGATAATTATATTTTAATTATGATCAATTTTACGATTCAGCATGCAGTATGTTGCTGTTGTGGGCACTTCGGATTATTGTCATTGTCCTGCATGAAGACATGAAAACTGGTAGATTGACCTGGTTCTTGGATTGAGGACTGTTTCGTAGCTAAACAATTGTTTTAAATACATTATTAGGATGATAATGTGTTAAGTGTGAGCAAGATGTGTAAAATCTTTGGCCATGTGCTTATGTCTCAATTTCAGTTAATTTCGTTCATTTCTTTCCTAGGATTCCATTCACTATCCAGCGCTTGTGTGAGCTCCTCACAGATCCCAAGAGGAACTACACAGGAACAGAGAAATTTCTCAGAGGGGTTGAGAAGGTAAAAACGAATTACTGTTTAATTCAAATCAGTTTGATGTTCAGAGCAGTACAGTGTCTTAGAATTAAATCAAACAGAAATGTAAACATTTTTACTGGAATCTGGAAGACTGGAAATGTTTTGTTGTTTAGAAGCATTTCATTGTTTGTGTACCTGCTTGTAAATCTAGTTCAGGACACATTCAGGAACTAATGTTATCCCAGTCTGGCATTTAGCCTCTGCAAGTTCTATAGGAATGATGTGCTACATGAGTATATACTAATTTACCAGTGATCCATTCTGAAAACTCTACAATGTCTAGAAACCTAAAGGAACAGCTTTAGTTCTAACTGTTAAGTGGTGGATATTGGAGGATCTTTCCAAAAATACTAAATAAATGTTTTCACACAGAAAACCTAACCATGGCAACAGTAATGCACTGTGTGTGGATTTTGTGAAGTTAATATAGACGCTGTATGTATAATGTATTAGAACATGTGCATTGATATGGACCTGTAATTTGATTTGCATGTGCCACTACTGTCAGGATGCTGTTCTAGAAAATTAACAGCACTATATGGTAGGGGTGTAATGATGGTCTGCTCACGGATTAATTTCATGGAACTGAGTTTACGATTCAATTTGTTCACGATATTTTAAACAAAGAACAATTATGTAAGATGGTTATTTTTTTATTTCTTACATTTCCTTTTGTTTTGAAGCTGCTAGGCTGTTAATGGGGCTGAAGACAATGTTATGTATGAGAGCATGATGTATGCCATGCTAGTGAGGGTGGACAGCCCTCTGCTGTTCAAAAACTGCTATTACATACATTAAATGGCATTATAAGCAGATAGCGCACATGAAATCGTGATATCTCCACAATGCACATTTTTGAATCACAGTGCATTGTGGCATGATTATACCCTTACTATTTGACCAATCAGACACTTTGTGTATGTTTGCACTTTTTCTTTTCCCAGAATGTGATGGTGGTCAGTTGTGTGTATCCCACCTCTGAGTAAGTTATATGAATACATCTTATTTCATTAGGTTGACTCGTACAGTAGTATTTGATGTTAACTGATGACAATTTTGGTCGAATTCCCAGGAAAAATGGATGTAGTGGCGTTAACAGAATGAATGGTGTCATGTTGCCAGGTAGCACATCCATATTCACTGAAAGGTAAATTAGGCTGTGTTTATAAATATATATTCTAAAATTCTGCATAAAGTGAAAACTCTTATTACTGTTATTACATCCTTTTTGCTTAACATCTCTGTCTCCCATTCCTCAGGAAAGTGAATGGGCCTGGAACCCCTCGGCCAATGAACAGACTGAAAATTCCTCTATCTAGTTCTCTGGCCACAAATGGTTTGCTGGACAGCTCAGAAAACAAAGACACCAACACAGCACCAAGCCACAGCAAACCTGTTGGGTATACTTCATATGATTTTCCTAACCTCCTTTTTGTTTCATATTTGTCTAAATAGTTTGTTGTGGCTAGCATTGTTTCTTAGCTTGTTTTAGCTATAGACTGAAAGTTCTAAGATGAATAATATCACTCACACTGACCATTATATTCTTTTGTATATTAGGATTAAAGTTGCATATTGCATACAAGGTCACTCTTACACTTTGAATAGTTAAGCACTTTATATGTTGTTTTTATTTATATTTTTAGTGACGTGCCTGCGGCAGGCCTCGGCTCTCCCTTGAATAGCTGCATAAAAAACAAGCATGCAGAAGAGGAAGAAAATCCAGAGGAAGAACAGCAGGAGGTGAAAAGGCTCAAGTTCAGTGAGGAAGGAGGTGAGGATGAGGAGGAGGAAGACACTGAAGGTGAATCAGATGACAAGACTGTTCAATCTGAGGGGGTGTCTGATGTGTCGGGAAATGCGGAGTCGCCATCATCAGTGTCGCAGGAGAACCATGAAGGGCACGAGGAAGAGCGGGAGGATGCCAGTTCAACAGCGGTTTGTGAGGACCAAGGTATTACCTGAACACAGTTCGTTCTTTTTTTTTTTTTTTTTTTTTTTTTTTTTTTTTTTTTTTTTTTAACTTCCAGTCTAAATGTGTTTGTCAAAAAATAGATCACATGTAATCTGTCACTTACATGATCTACCTGAATAGAATTTGGTATATGTGTTAATTATATACATTTCTGTCCTGCTTTGTCCTGATAGTCATTTAATCCGTCGTTAAACATTTGACAAGTAACTTAAACAAGATTTAATTATTCTTACATGGCATAAAAGGTTGAAGCATTAACCATGGTTAAAGGCAGTTTAAAACAGTTTGCAGCTCAACATAGTTGTTGTAATTCCTGGTTTTCTTAAATAATTCTAAATAAAAAAAAGTTTTTTTTTTTTTAATTGAGCTACTGAATTTTTGAATGTATATGATTATCCAGTGAAACAGTTTTGCCTTATTAAATAATTTTCCCTTGATCACTTTTTTTTCTTTAAAAGTACACGTCTGTGTTTAGAGCCTGAATCTAAACCCCTTTCTTTTGTCTCTGCAGAGCCGTCCAGTACGCAGTCCAACTGTGCAGAGAGGGAAGTTCCTTCCGGTTCCACCCAGGAATCCAGTGATATGGACCAGTCAGAGCAGACGGCTCCTGCTTCCAGCCCTGAGAGGCAGGAGGTGGAGGAGGAGTCTAGTGAGCCGGACAGTAGCAGCAGTAGCAGTAACATGCTCGCTGCCGATGCTGCCACCTCTTCTGACTCCACCCCCAGTGGTGCAGACTCGCCCACAGAGGGCAGCGTGGAGTTGGGTGAGCTAGACTTAGAAAACACAGAAGAGCCCATGGAGCAGGATTAAGGATCCTCCCAAAACAAAGACTTTGTAGCATAAACAACAACAACCAGCGTGTGGAGATTTGAGAACACACTAACAGTAACAGGACAGGCTCTCTAACCGGGGCCGCCAACAGCCTTCTGGTCCAGCTTCACCTACTTTTTCCAGCTTTCTTACCTGTTATGGGTGGACACTATGCTGGTGTACATATGTGATGTTTGATTTTGTTTGTTTATTTCCTTTTTAGCTTTGTATTGAAGGTTTTAAACTGGAAGGTTATTTTCACACACTTCCAATTACACCCCCTTACCTTGGTACCACTGAGTGCAGTCGGTCTCCAAAGGCATTTCTCCTTCTGTTATAGTACGGCTGAGGGATGATGAGCCCCTCACTTTGGTTGTCTTCTGTACAGGCTGTAAATGTTTAAGGGTTCTGGAGTGGTTTTTGTTTTTTCATAGTTCAGTGACACGGACTTCACTTTAGCTCCAGACCAGTATCATTTCTCCTTGTTTATACAGTTTCTCCAAAGACCCATTGCTTATTACAGTTTGAAGCAAGTCATAATTATAGTTCCTACTCATTTATTTTTCTCCCACACAGTTTAAGTTATCGGTTCAGGGTTGTGTGTTACACGTCTGCCCATGTAGAAAGCTTTATCAGATATGTATTCTTTCATCTATTGTACATTCCACCTTCCCAGAACTCCCAATTCGGCCATCTTTTCCCTTTTTAAACTCGTGCTGTTGCACCATGAAGGAAATAGTTTCGTATGAAAGGTACATATGCTGAATGGAAAAGATTTGAAATGAACGATCGTTTTTTGGTTCACAATGATAATATATGAACATTTCAATGAATCACTCTATTTTTTTGAGAAATTGAGGATTTTTTTTTTTTTTTTTTTTTTTAGAGCCAGTCTGCGCTCTAGTCAGATGAGCTAAAACTGTGCGTTTGTGAAAGCGAGAGTGTGTCCGAGGCGCTCATGTCTATACCACGCTGTCTCACCAGTTACAACTGACTGCCTCTACTGCACCTGTACTGTTTTGATAATTAGAATTTTTAAATTTCTGTAGTTTTGTAGAGCATTGTGTTCACTGCAGTTTGTGGATCCATATTATTGTAAGATCTTTGTGTATACTGAATGCGTGTGCTTTCAATGCAGTATTCAGGTGAAGCAATAAATGTTCTAATTTTAAATGTGCAAATGAGTTGTTTTTCTTTTTCTGTGTTTTTGATTAAAATTTTCTACCTTTTAAAATGAACATATAACTTCTGTTATCTTTGTAAGCAGTGACTAGGAATTTTATCTGCTGCATTGCACAACATGGAGTAAAGTAGTAATGATGTCACATGCCATCCGGTCAAAATGTTACCGCGTCGTTGCTCTTCTGTATGAATAACATGAGCTTGTTCTTAAACTGTTATTAATATTGCATTCGAGTTCATTTTGTGTACATTTACATTGTACATTAAAAAACGCAGTCATTTAAGATGTTTGTCCTGTTCGGTAATGATTTGATCTCACACTGTGTGTGTGTGTGTGTGTGTGTCAAAATTCAACTGTATTTATACAGCGCTTTTTACAATGTACATACTCTGTGTGTGTGTGTGTTTATGGTTTACAAATGACCAATCCAAATTATGAAACAAAATTTCACACTTAATGATGTATGAAGTCTGTTTTGAGAAACTTTGGCTGACTAACCAGCTGAAAGACACCCAACTGGGCCAAATGAAACTTATTTAAAACGGTGTAATATTTACTTAATTATCCACTGTATTAAAAGAATGGAGAAAAAGATTCACTGAAACACTGTAATAGGCTTTTTAAAAATTGATGCTTCTTTTTGAATTTCAACCTTCAGTCCTACATCCTTAACTGTGAAATTTAGTTTCACATTGTAGAGAGTGTAGCCAACACATCCAAGTCCTGTTGACCAGTGACACACATCTGACTCCTTGCAGTACACCACCCATTAGACAAGTTTCAGTGCTGGTGCGACTGACTGACATCACAGGCACTTCTGGGACATGATGCTGAAAAGGGAGACACAGTTTCCATTTGTGCAGAGCTGGAGAGGGTGCTGGAACATGTGACACTGGAGCAGTTAACTCAAATACCAGGTGGCACCAAAGAGTGGGTGGTGTCACCAACCTGAGATGTTATATTAGACACCCAGCATTTGACAGCAGACCCACAAGCCTTCTTCATACCCACTGGGCAAAATCATCAGAAACCAAGGTGGAGAACATTTTGAACCAATGATGCCCCAGTCTGATGGAGCAGTTGCATGATGACACTCTAGGGCATTCCTTTTACTAGGTTTTGGTCATAGCCATGCAGTGTGGCCAAGAGTCACCTAACCTACCCATACTTTAGCATTATTCACAAAAGAGTCAGCTGGAAAACTCAAACAGGTGAATCTGTAACCCAGTTGTTGGTACAGGGAAGCCACAAGTTATTTCTCTTCCACATGGCCCATTATAAAGCTGTTTTGCATAATCTCCCATGTTTAGATCCTGAAAAAGATGTCATACACAACAGGAAGTGTATAAAGTGTTGAAATTGAAGGCTCCACCCCCTTGTATCAACTAATTAACACAGACTGGTAGCTTGTGTTAATTAATTGGTATAAATGATTGTTTGCTGTTCGGGACATACCTCAGGCCTCCATTGGGTCATTTAAAGTTCCTCCTCATTTAAAGTTCTTTATGGCTGGAAGCGTCAGGCATGTTGGATGTGGTAAAGGGGGAAAAAACGGCTCTATGCACCATTTCTCCACACCAGTTAGCCTTCTGTTCTGGCTTTTTGTCAGGGCACAAGCCATGTTCCAGTGACTGATGGACAAAATTCTTTGTCTGCACATGCCCCAGCCTACCGAGATGACTTTATTTGTCCTTGAGATGGGCTGGCCGTATGTCAAGCCTGGTCAAAGTGTGCAGTTGGACAGGTGGAGATATGATATAGAGGCTTCCACTTGGGCCATTGACAGGTGCATCCCAATTTGAAAAAACAGAGCAAGGTTCAATTTCAACAAATTCAAATTCAGATTTTTGCAATTAAATTCAAATGGTCTAATCATATGATTTTATCTCCATATAAAAATGCTGTTGGCTCCACCAACATGAATACTTCCACAACCGGCTGGGACTAGACTCTTGCCAAGCACATAAACACTAGCGTGCTACTTTGTGTAGGACTACACATTACCACAGAAATAAATTAATAATACATTTAATACATTTAACACATTTAACTAAAAATCTTGCAGTGAGAAGTTTGTTACAGTCTATGATAACGATTGTTAATGTAGCCTAAATAACAGTTAATGGAACACTGTAAGGTAGACTGACACATGTAAAGTTAAAAGTCCCAGCTCTGTCGCTCACTTAGAGCTAACTGTTGAATAATTTTATTGAAATATTTCTAGATAATTCTGACCTTTGATTAGTAATATGTTAGTAAAAAATAATTTTAATTAATCAGATCCTGCATTCATGTTACAGCTGTATTAGGCTTTATCCATTTTAATGAACAGCTGTGTTTCATAGCGGTGTAGCTTAAAGCCCAATTTCAGTGTCACGGGAGGGTCTGAAACCACTGTACTGAAATTTACCCTTTCTCTCAGAGGAAATAAAAATGGATTGTCCAAATCCAGCCACGGTGCTTAGCAGCCTGCTGTGTTTAACTGTAGCCTTTGAATGTGAGTCTCTGGGGAAATAAGCCATGTCGCTTGGGTAATAGACACAGCTCTTAAATCAAAAGAGGTGTCATTTAATTCACAGATCTTCCATTGGCTGTCCTCATTAAAAACACTGAGGCTTTGTGACTCAGGATAGTTTGCCAAGCGCAAGCTACTTAAAATCAGACATGAGGCAGTAGTGTCAATATTGTATGAGTTATAAGGTCGGTATTAATGTCACAATATGCACATATGCACTCTTCTGCAGTTGACCAGCTGCAACCCACCATATGTTATTTAAAAC